>JAOXOE010030524.1:0-50079 GCA_028565055.1 Phoeniculus purpureus
CAGACATCTAATTAGTCTGTCTTTAGGTCTAATGGCTGTTTCTGCAATGTGCAGTTTCACCCAACCATGACAAAGTCTTTGCTTTGAAGGTGTTTGCAAAGACTAAAACCAAATTGTTTACAAGCTATGTACGAGCAGTACCATGTGCAAGTAATGTTGCTGTAGCAAAACAGCTTTTGTGCAAAGAACAAGGACTGAATTATTAAAAAAAGCAAAAACAAAACCAAACCAGAAACTCTTTCTTCATATGAAATGTGTTCATTCTGGCAAAGAGAGGAATTAACAAATGAGGTTAGTTTTCCTGAAAACACAAAGTGTAATAATTCTCCCAATTTCCCAGACTAGGTAACTCAAAACCCTAAATAGCCTTCCAGATCTGTTTATTCCCCCTTAGCTCTGTGGGTCATCTATATAACTATTTAGAAAGCTATATAGAGCTTCGAGATTTTCAAGGTATTTTCCCCCCCCTACATTTCCTACATATTTTGAGCTTGACATGAAACTGCTGTCAGATGAAATATTTCAAAGCTTGCTCTCTAGTTATAAGTAGCTGCAAGTGCTGTGGTTGCTTAATGGCCTCTCCTTTAGCCAAGATATTTGTGTATGTACTTGGGCTTAGACATCACTGCTGAGCTTTAACTGAAATAAGGTTGGACACTGGTCTTAAGTACTGCCTGATACTTGATTTTCAAAGGAATCCAGGGTCAACCAAACCTCATTGCAAGGGTTGTTGCCTAACAAAATCTCAGCCCAAACCAGAAGGCACCTTACTGTTTTTTGGCCGTGTATCTGAGTAAAGAGCAGTTGGATATGAAATGCCCAATAGTTTTGTTTTCAAGGCTCCTTACACTCAAACTATATTCACTGAAAGAGTTGAAGACATTGGAACAGAAATTTAAAGAGAAGTTGGAAAGAATCTGTAAAATTCCACTAGTATATAACTTTCAGTATGAGAACATAGCTATCATTAAAAATAGTAATTAAAAAAAAATAATAAAAATTGAGGAAAAACTCCAAAAATGTAGTTTCTGTGTACGATTCCCTATGAATTCAAAATAATTCTGTTTTGGACAAAGCAGTTGCCAATGGTTACCACAAATACATTATGCTGCCAGATATACTATAAACAAATCTCCTCCAAAAGTGCCCCAGAAAGCACAGCCCCAGCAAAGAGATTATTCTTGCTGTAGAAACTACAGACCAAGAGGATGAAAAAACACACTCTCAAAAACTCAAAGCAAAATTACAGCTTTCATTTTTAGCAAGGTTTGGTGACTAAGCACACATAATTTTCCTCTCTCTAACCCAAAACAGTGCAAGTTTACACAATTTTATGTGTGTAAATAAAATCCACAATTTGGAAAATCAATTTTAAAATCCACTGTTCACCACTGCTACATTAGTACTTTCTCTGCTACACTAAACATCAAACCACATTTTTCAACAGTCCCTTCCTTTTGGCTGGGAAATTTTGTAGCTATTTTCCTTCTCCTCCCACCGCATAGTTGGCAGTGTTTTAATAACACATTTTCCTTAAACTGATACTGTTTCTTAACCACCTTTTATGTTCCCCCAGTGTCACAACGCTATTCTTGGACTAAACAATGTATTCTGTCATCATACAAGAGTGATCCCCTAAGAAGCAAATCAAATTATTTGCTATTTCTCATTTATTTTACCAAGAAACTACGTAGTTTAAAAATCAAAATCTTGTTTTCAACATTATTAAAATCAGCACAACATGAAATCAAGTTTTTTAAACGACGGCTTCAGTGCTCACATACATCCAGAAGCGAGCATCCAGTGCTTCCAGAAAGTATTAAAACAATACTTCATGTTGCAACACAGGGCTGCCTGGGTCTACAACAAAAGGTCTGGAAAAATGGAATCGCTTTAGTCACTGACACAGGCCTGTGACTTCGTGATGTGTAACAGATAGAAACGTTGTAGAAGCAGATAGAGGAAAAGGGAAAATAAGTAGATTATACGTCTCCTGTTGATCAGATTGAGTACTTCACACAGGTCCTTTCAGATCCAGCCAGCTTCAATGACAGGTCTTAGAAACCTTTAAAAAGCTTTAATGCTTCTCTTGAGGTAGCTGTTAAGTAGTTTAAAGAAGATATTCACAGGCACTGGTCCAACAACATTAGCGTGGACATCTTTTACATAAGTATTTCCATCCTGCTGAAAAACTGCTTATAGGACAACATCAACAAAAACTGAGGAAGCATCGTAAGCCGTTGTGCCTATTGCCCACAGACACAAATTTAAAGAAAAAAAAAACAGTGTCAATTACTTTTAACCAGATTAATGATCGCAAGTATGATATTACCTTGGGATCTTTGGGAAACCAGAATGTAAAGTTTTCTTCCAATGAAAGACTGTATTTCTGTACTAGACAGAATGTTAATGAACGCCAACACAAGATTTGGAAAGGTTTAATAAAATCCAACTTTATTTGTTACTAAACATTAACAGTGTCTAATCTCCTTCTCAATAAAGGAAGGAAGAAAGAACATTGGGTTTATGATATTACGGTCACTACTGTAAAATTTTATGTCAAATACCATTTTTTTAGAGGGAATGCCTTAAAATATTCTTTTTTTGGCCATTACAGTTTTTGTCTCACTTTCTAAAGAGGAATGATAAAGATGGGGAAATTTAACAGAAATTTCTTAGAAAGAAACTAATGTTACCTTACATCATCCATGCCTTGAGGTACATGGGTCCTGTTGTACACATAGGATCACAGAACAATAGAATCATCAGAGATTGGAAGGGACCTTGAAAGATCATCTAGTCCAATCCCCCTGCCACAGCACATCCACAAAATCAAGTATTTCTACTGTTCTGGGTACGAGCTTCTAATGGAGCCATCTGAGTCCAGAGATGCAATTTCAAGAGGTACTAGGCTTTCACTGACTGCACTGAACAGACATAAAAACTGCCTCTGAAAGACCTCTATGACTAAGTTCACTGAGCACTACGCATACAGCTTTGTGACCATAGATTTGGGCATCTTTAGAGCGCACCAGCTGTGTTCCTACTGGAAGAAGGAAGGCTTGTTTCCAGTTTGTCCAGCAGTTATGTCCAGCACCAAATCTTCTTTACAAAAGGAAGTAGAGACAAGGCCTGGTGCATACTAATACACAGATGACTAAGTGACAGAGTTTAAATCAGAAGACAATAAAGCACCAACATGACCTTACAAACTGAGCCACAACCTTCTACTGTAATACAGTTAACAAATCTTGAACTGCCTCTTTTATAGGACAGTAAATGCTCTACAGATAGTCATGATCTGGCAAAATCTCACTTTACATGCATGAGGATCAGAGAGGTACCAAATGGGAAAATTACTGAGATCATCCTGAAGAGCAAATTTGCAAAGCAACAACTTAGAGAAAACAGATGCCATGGCAGCAGAAAATTGTATGTTGCAGTTTTAGTTTAAGATACAGCTTTATGAACCATGAAAAGTTGTCATGTCATATTGAACTATGAGGTATTTGAAGCAAAGTAAATGAATCTTTGAAAGCAATATTAATAGAAAATGGCTAGCAGAGTAAGGCAAACGAAAGAACTAATTTACACGCCATTAAATTCCAGAGACTAGGAGAAGTTATTCTGAAGACCGTCCAATCCAAAACTAGGCATATAAAAATAAGAGAAAGGATCTAATAATTTATTAGTGGGGAAAATCAGTGCTTTTAGCAACTTGTGAGAAAAAAAAGGCATAAGAAAGACATCAAGGAAGTTAGAATGTAACTCCTAGCATAAAGAATATGTTGAAAATCAAAGAAGAGACAACAGAAATTTGAAAGGCTCAGAAAAGCCAAGCAATCCTGAAGTATATCTAAAGTATCTCATGCTTTTGTATTGTTAAAATACATTTGCAATTTATGAGTATTACAACTTTGCCAAAGATAAACTGCAGCTTGAGGAACAAACCTATAGTAAGACTACAGACCTGATCTCCGTTTCACAGTCTGTTAAGACAGCATGAAAATTCACCAGTTACATCTTCTAATGATTAAATTATTTGGGGGGGGGGGGGTTCCTTTCCTCTGTACTTTTGAAATGACAAACCTAAGGATTAGTATGACCTACACTGCTTCACTGAGCATTTGCAGCTAACTGCTAGCTCACTGACTTGAAAAACGCCATCAGATGATGTCCCTGTTGTAACTGTGGTTACCATGACATTCAAGCTTGTTTGAATGACACGTATGACCAGTTAATCACATCTCACTCATCGAGAAATAGTATTAGTCTACAAAATTGCCTAAAAATCATGCTCAGCAATGTCCAGTTTGATACTCAAGAACTAAAATATATTCACATATTTTGGTTTAGCCCATATTTCTATTGGTTTTACTTGCTGAAGTTGAACCTGACCTGTTAGCCGGAATTACTGTTTTTAAAGTTTATTCCTGAACAGAAAATCAAGTCTATACAGAGCTCCAATAACAAATACACTTGCTAAACTGCCATTTAATTTCAGTCAGACTGCATCTGCTTTCCTGAAACCACGTCATACTGTTCCCTGCAGCCTTAAGAATCAATGACCCATGTATCATAGAGTCATAAGCACTGTGCCATTTTTTATCAAAATAGACACTCTAGTTCATGGAACTGAAATATAAGCAAATCACGGCAGTTCCACGTGTCAATGGGCTCTAGGTGACATAAAACGTAAAATCTTTGGCATTACAGTGTATCATTACATTTCGTTTTGGCAATTTGAGTAGGTTTAATTAAAACCTATTACATCCTAAGGCACACTGCAGAAGACAAGGTTTGTATGCAAGACATACAGACAATATTTCTGTTCCTAATAAAAGCCACCAAGCAGAAACTTACTTCAAAATAGCAAGCTGCTAAGACTCCAAGTAGTTCTATTTTTTAACCAGTACATTCGGTGTCTAGTAGGATCACAGAGTATCTCAAGTTGGAAGGGATGCATAAGGATCATCAAGTCCAACACCTTGCTCATTGCATGACTACCTAAGACAAGAGCATATCATTGTCCAGATGCTTCTTGAACTCTGACAAGCTTGGTGCCATGACCACTTTCATGGGGAGTGTGTCCTAGTGACCAGCCACCTTCAAGTGAAGAACCTTTTCCTAACATCCAATTTAGCCTTACTCTCATGCAGCTTCATACCATTTCCTTGTGTTCTGTCATCAGAGAGTGGAGATCAGCATATGTCCCTCTTCTGTCCTCTTTGCAGAAACTGTAGGGTTCAGTGAGATCACTCTTCAGCCTTCCCTTCTCCAAGCTGAACAAACCAAGTGACCTGAACCGCTTGTCCTAAGGCTTGCCCTCAAGACTCTTCACCAACCTGGGTAACTTCCTCTGGAAGCACCCAATTATTTTGATGTCTTTCCATAGTTTGGGGTTCCCAAAAGCACACACTTGTCAAAGTGGGGCCTCTTCAGTGGTGTGTAGATTGGGATAATCGCCTCCCTTAAGCAGCTGATTGTGCTGTGCTCGATGCATCTCAGGACATAGTTGGCCCTCTTGGCTTCCAGGGCACAGTGTTGACTCGTATCCATCTTGCCATAATGTTAATGGGATCCTCCTAAGCTTTCTGTTAGCTTAAAACAGTTCCAGCCATCTCCATCTTTCTTCACATGAGAGATTGTCCAGTCCCAGAAAGACTTCTCCAAGTGGGACCTCAGAGATGGAGGACAGCTGTGAACTCAAAAAAAAAGCTTAACAAGAACTACTGCAGTCATGAAATGTGTTTTTCTAACTCCAGTGGATTACTGGCTTTAGCTGCAGAAGAAATTACTTGAACTATCGTACTGTCCCTGAAGTCAACAAGCCTGACTTGTTAAGTCAGCTTTTCCAAGTTGCTGCTTGCTGCTTTTGTGGCAACACATCACTTGTGCTTTGGGTTTGGGGTCAAAAATGCACTAATTGCTGATGGATGCACTAAAGATGGTGTTTGTGCAATGAGAACAAGAGGGAACACCAATAAATAAAAAAACTAAAATCTGACAACATCTTTGCAGCTCAGTGCAAGTTGGCAAAGAGCCTAGCCTTGTCTTCTCAAGCCAGATTTTATTCTCAAAGACTAAGGTCTTGGTCAGGTTCACAACACAAAGCTCCAATGCAGTTGCAAGTGCTATGATTTCTTGCTTGGATCGTCGTACTGAAGTGTAGCAGCTCTCCAAGGCACTGCTGCTCTCTTCTGCAGAAACCCAGGCCACATCCATTGCTTGGGAAGGTCACTCTGCAGAGGCGTGAGGAAGGACAGCATGTTCCACAGAGCCCCTGAGCCAGCCACTGAGCTACATGAACTGAATAGGCAGAGCAGGAGGTGACTGCAACTTCACGTCTCAGCAAGATTTCAGATTACATTCTCTGCTCACAGGATCCCTGAGAAGGGAGTATGGTTTGCAGCAAGGACCAAGCCCTGTGCTGAAGGGGATCTCCCTAGGTTGTAGAGGGGAAGGGTTCTGCTGAGCTTCTCCAGGCTGAGAGCACATAAAATGTTGCCCTCAGCTAACAGGCTACAGGGCTACTTGTGGCACAGCAAGAAAAGCCCCTGTGACCTGACTCTTGGCCCTGCAGTGATGTCAGGAGGTTGCTGTATAAGATCACAGAAGAAGCTCAGCAGGCTGTCTCATCTATGCCCACTGCATGGCTACTAAGGGCAGAAACAGCCCTAAGCTCCTGGGCACAGAAATGTTCAGGGTCAGCACCCTAAAGGCCCTCCTCCTGTGTAGCTCTCCACTGTGACATGGGGGGCCCTAAACAACTTGCTATGGTCCAGAAATGCATTGTCACCATGCAGGGGCAGGAAAAAAGGATCATAATCTCCCACCACCAACCTTTCAGGCTGCACCATTGAGACAGAGCTGGCCAGCAACAACACTACAGAATGAGGGAAGACACCTTTGATGGGCCAGTGGGATTAAATTCAAAGCACTGAGGAAGGAAAGACTCAAGATTGAATGAGTATTCTGGAGGATTTCTGCTATAATCCCATCTCCTGGCAGGGTTATGTTCAAAGATGCATCTGCTGGACAGGAATCTTCCTGCATCCTTCATTCAGGGAATGGAGACAAATTCCACTTTGTCCGTAGCTGTCAGACCTTTTAAGCTAGATTCACGTGGCAAAGGTTGGCTTAGTGACTTACCAAGACCATGGGTATATGTTCTTGATGCTTGAGGAGCACTGCAGAGCTGGCCACCTTCATCCCCTGTAGAGCCAGTAGCAGTGACCCTAAGGAATAAGCTGCAAAGACGTTGCAAGGGGTCTCAGACCCAGCACCTTCCCCCAATGTTTTGGAGCCCCCAGTGGTGTCCTGATGGACACAAGAAAGATTCTTGCCCACAAGGTTGATCCATCTGGGTGCTGCGTGCACTTTCAGAATACTCTGAGGTGGCTCCAGATGCAGCAGAAGAGGAGCTGGACAGTGCTGCTGACTCTAGTAGGAGTGACAGCCCAGTGGGTCTGGTAAACAGGTCTTGCTCACATGCTCAGGGAACAGCCAAGTCTGGGGTTAGGAAGGAATATCCCCTTCTACCCCCCCAGCCCTGAGCAAGTTGCAGCACTGAACAGAGCCCCTTGCCAGGGCTCTTCTGGGACATTTTAGATGAGCTCCTGCCTGCTGTTCTTGCAGCAACCAGATGCTTCAATTTTAGCATGAAGATGGTGCCCTAAGTCCGGGATCAAGAAATAATTTTTCCCTGTGGGGAGGTTGACGTTAGTTCCCAGGGGTTTTTCACCTTCCTTGGCCAGACTAGGGGCAGACCTGTGCCAGGACGTCTATGGACCATTTTGGCTAAATGTATGTCTTCTGTTCTGGCAGCACAAAGACGTCACAGGTGCTCTGGATCACTCCAGAGCTGCCACTATTGTCATTACACTGAAAAGTTCTGGTTTGCCGTTGATTTGCTGTTTGTGTCATGTGTGTTCTCGTCTCAGCCTGGGAGCCTTGTCCTCTGGCTGTGCCATCAGCAATCTAGGTACATTGTATTGGGTTTACATGACAACTTGCATCAGGGGAGCTGCAGTGATGGCTTCTGTGTGAAGATGACAAAAGCTTCTCCCATGTCCAACAGAGACAGTTCCAGATGCCCCCAAGACAGATCTGCTGCTGGCTAAAGCTGAGCCTTTCAGCGATGCCTGGTAGTGCCTCTGTGATAACAACATGTAAGAAGGATAAAAACCTTCTACAGTAGATATCCAGGTATTGCACTGAGCTTTCAAATGCCACTGCACATTACAACACATTTTCAGCTCTGGGATGCTGAAACAAATTTTACATGCTGCAGTGACATCCTTATGCCAGTGTACAAAACCATAATGATGGGAATACAGTACCAAAGGGATCAGTCTCCAGCTGTAACTTAGAGATGCCTTCAACTGCCAAAAAAGAACAAATTCTAGTCTTACCAAACAGCAGTAATTAAACAGATAAAGAGGAATAATCAACCCATCGACTTTTCTAAACCTCCTTTCAAGTATGAAGTATGTTGAGAGGTTTTGGCACTACAATGAAAACACATAAATCAAACAAACTTTTTGAACTCCTCAGATATTCTCAGATAACTGTCATTATCATCCACAGGATGCAGTCACAGGCTGCCTTCATAACTGGGGCATATTTGCAAAACAAATTTATTTTTAATAAATATGACAATTAAAATACAACTGTTGGTGTTTATGATGCGTTTCTTGCATGAGCTACCACAGTTCATTTTTTAAAGGTACTGGATTTTTAGAGACACTTGACTGTGTTCCTGCTCAGATTTTTTACACAATGTATCTGAACTCTTCAGGAAGCTGAGCAACACAGAGGATCTGCTTCTTCCCTATAGTTATTCCACATCCATCTGTAAAACTGAGTGTCTTTCAATAGCCAGGCCAGCTAACCTGAGAACCAAAGTGTGGTGCTACATTAGGCAACAGTGATCACCCAGTTGGCTCAGTTTTAAAACAGAGCATTCATGACAACTTCTCAAGCGATACACAAATCCTGTTTGGGCTTCAACTCTGCAGTACCTTTGGCTATCCTATAGGACAAAGTTTATTAATACTTAAACATCAGCAGTAAGACTATCATGCATTTTACATAGGATGTTTTAGTTCTGACATGATTTCTTCATTGAGTGGTTGGCCAGCAAGGCACTTGCTTCCATCTTAATTGAATTATTCATGAGGCACTCCCCTGTAGAAATCATCTACTTAGCTGGAAGAATCACTCAACAGAACACTCCTGTCATTTTCTTTTTTCCCCCCCTCTTTTATAGTTCCACTGTTAATCAAAAGCATTGGATTCTTTTCCCCAAGAAATAAATACTGTATGAAGCATTTACTCATGAACAGCTATTAACTGACACACATCAGAAACAGCACCTTGAGATAAAACGTGAAAAATCTGTTGTGCAAAGTCTCTAAAAATTATGGAATAATAGGTAGATATGAATAACATTTTTATATAAATAGGATTTGATATAAGTAAGTGCTTGCCAAACATCTACTTCTAGGAACTAACTATTTTCTCAGAATAAAGGAACTAGTATGACTGTTAACTTTAGATAAACTAATAAAGGCCATAAAAAGCAGCTGTTGCCATTGAATAGACGTAACTGAGGAGGATAAAGTTTCATATTGAAAGCTGAAGACATTTATGAGATGCAACTAGATTTCCATTTTCTATTGTTTCCTTAACAGTTCCAGAGGCAGAATATACTCAGTATTTTACAGGCAAAACCCCAAAACTAACTGTAAACCTTGCAGTGAATTCATTCCAAATCACCAAAATTTAATCCAAGGCTTCACAAAGGTGAAGTTCATACATCTGAAAAGGGCAGCACAAGACCTTTTCTAATTACTTTAACAGAATATAAAGATGAAGACTAAGTCAGTGCTTGAAGAGGTTACAGCATTCCTATTACAACTTTCCTACTTTGAAGTGCCAGCAAGTTAGAATGGGTGCAAATTACACTGTCCAAACTTTCAGATTCTGTAATTCATACCTCTCTCAACAACCAAACCAATTCCTTCAGTTTCTCCTGTGATCCTCAATTTTTACACTACCTTAAAGAAACAGACCGAGCCCATCTAATTTCCTGGCCCTAGCCTTTGTTATCACTCTGAATTAAGTATCATCTCCTCTTACACATACCGTGGAAACAACAACGGTAATTCAGATCAGTCCGTGTCTCAACTAAACAATGCTGCCAGGCAAGTGAGTGCTTCTCTTTGGATTTTTAAATATGCTTAATTTCTTCTTCATGTAAAGCCCTTAAAAGCCAACATATAAAGAAGAGGCTGCATCCACCCACAGATTCACTGTTACAGCAGTAATATACACACAGTGCTACAATAATCTTGAGATACACAGTAGTCATGACCTTTGTCTTTGAAGTGATACATGCCTCTAGAGATAGACAGTCTCTGGAATAGAAGGAATCTGATTTTCCTTGCATCTTGTGAAAGGCACATAAGTGAGGACCTATCATTACCTGCTCCAAGGCAAGGCATAAAATCAGACTTTTAAGAAGCATGCTTTCGTATTTTGCCCTTTACCATTGGACAAATGCGGAGCTTTTATTTTTTCCGTTTCAGATGAACCTCTAGTAAACAGGAACTGCAACAGAAATTGACATTCATTGTTCTCCTCTCTCATATCAAAAGCACATAATGCCACAAACAGTGCCAGAACAGTTCTACAAAACAGCACTTACAGCTCCGCTGTGACAACGGGGTCAAAAAGGAAACATGACTGCGGTCTGAACAGAGGTAGGGATGATTTAGATTTGCAGGCAGAGGTGTTAAGTTCAGCCTGAACAGCTAAAGAATTTGAAACACTCAGTAATCACAGGGAGACCAGCAGCACGAACCCCAGAAGGGAGAGGTGCTGTCTGGGGAGAGAGAGATGAACAAAGCTGAGCAGAATCTCACAAATGTTTCAAGAACTAAACAAGTACATATTTTGTCTACTACAAATGCCTGCTCAAAGAAATAACTACTACAGTGGGGCGCTTGGTACAGTTAGGTTTCCAACCTAAATGATTCTGTGATTCTTTGAATAAGGCTAGGATCGCAAATCATAAATACATATCTGACTACCTGCATTTTCCATTAACAAATCCATTATTGATGCAACCCATAATGAAACAGAATGACCAGTAACATTCCAGTTCTGCACAACTCTATTACACCAATAAGGGAAAAAAATATAGACACTATATAGACTACTCCGTAAACACTTGCAGTTTAAATGAAAATCCACATTAAAAAACCTGTCTAGAAAACAACAGAAATGAACATTCCATTTAACCTTAGTTATTGTCACCTTAGTATTTCTCACAGTGCTGATTACAGATTTAGCATACACCAGCACATCCAGGATTAAGACAAGACATCCTGTCTAACTACTGAAAAGAAGTTTCTTAATTCTGTACAAAGTTAAAAGCCCTTAGAGGATGACTTCAGGTACAATAAAGTACCCTAAGTTGACATATTAATGTGTTACATTATCACTCTTTCCTCACTACCTTCTGCAAGTAATTATGGAAAAGATTCAAATATAATGTAAATTACCTCAATTCTGTAAATGCTCACTCATTAGCAGTATACGACCCATTTTTAAACACACTCATTTAAAATGTATTAAAACATCGTATAAAAAACCCAATTAGAAATTTACTATTACTTTTATCTACACATCTGCTGCATGTATATGAGTCTTACAGCGACAAAAGAAAAACAAGGAAATTTAATTTTACTTTCAAAAACTTATGACAATACTATAACCTAGTAACCTATGCATTTTGCAAACACATGATCTGTACTTACACGCAGGCATATATGCCCATGGTTTATATAGCATTAATTCACCAAATATTCTATGTTACTCTTAAGGAGTGCCTGAGGGAACTGGAGTTATTTAGCTTGGATAAAAGACTGAGGGGGATACCTTATCACTCTACAACTACATAAAAGGAGGCTGGAGAGGGACAGCCTTTCCTGAGACAGGAAATGGCTGCAACTTGCATCAAGAGAGGTTTAGGCCAGATGTTAGGAAGGGGTTGTAAAGCATTGGAACAGGCATGGTTTAGTGGTGACACAGGACTTGATGATATTGAAGCTCACTTCCAGTCAAAGATATTCCCTTATGTTTTGAGAATTTTGTATGTACTCTTTGATACACCTCTTTATTGACAGTAAATCCTACTATTTAAGCCAAAAAAATCTTTCATGTGACAGAAAACACCCATTTCAGTTCAGCTGTAAAAGCTAAACTATGATACTTGTCCTTACAGACACAACAGTGCAGCATATGGTCTGTTAACAGCTATTGAGGTTTCTAATTATTGCTTACGTGGGTGTAGACAGAACAGTTCAGAGCTGCTTCCATCTGAGCATCTGCTGCCTCTTACATCCATGAGAGAAGATGTGCATTATGCCTGATCAAGTGGTGTGTACAAATCAAGGTGCTGCAAACACTGATGCCCCATTTGTACAGCAGCTTTTATGTTGCTTGGTGACAAAAGTACCCTCTTACCAAGAAACCAGTTGGCATCACTTAAGAAATACAAAGCAATCAAAGAAATATTTAGTGAAACTTCAACAAGCAAAACAAAGCAGCTGCCCTAGAATATACTCCACAAACAAGTCAGACTGTTTAGGAAATCTTGGCTTTCAGCGAACACCGAGCCATAGCATTAAGCACCAAGCTGCATAGTTAACTACAGTAGCTACCTGTAGTGGCCCGCGCAAGAGAAGCAACTTCTGTGTCTTATTTCAGCTTCTTAAAACACAGATCTTTCCTTCTGCCCTCATTACTTCCCCTGTCATCTGTTCCCCACTGCAAAAGTTGCAGCTTGCAGGACACAAAGTGCTGGGGCTCTGGAGGGATTGTGAAAACGGGCATAAGGAACAAGAAGAGCAACCAAGGGTGTAGAACAGCACATGTTTTGTAGTAGTGAGATGAGGAATAGCTAGTAGAGAAAGAGAAGGGAAATAGTAAGGAAAGAGGAATAGTAAAATCAGGTTTATGGGTTCTTTTCAAACTTTAATATGAGAATTTGGTGAAGAAACAATGTGTGTGAGATACACTGTGTTCAGATCATTACTCCACGTAGGGCACTGAGCTGCAGATGCAGTGTTTGGGGACTGTTGGAACATGTGTATGTTTGTGGGGTAGCAAACGGGAGCCATCCACTAATGCAGAAAGCAAGAAGAGAGCTCTGAAACTGACATGCTTGGGGAATGACCACACGGTTTTGTGTTCGTACAGGTTCCAGGGGATAACAAAGGAACCGTTTTCTTCAAACAGCTAAGAAAAAGCCACATCTCTCATTAACTGAGTTAATGGTGTTAAAAAGGCACCAAAAAAACTAGGGAAACGTCTTTGTGATACTGACACGTGCAAACAAATGCAGTTCTGCAGAGACGTGGTGGCACACCATCACAGTAAATTACATCTTATATTGCTCTGAAGCAGAAACAGATATATAATTTATGTGCACTCACATATGTAGGCATAGGAAATACAAACTTGGGAGAAAAGCATGAACCACTAGCCCTTTTGCAAAGTTCAGGTTTTTTCAAAACAAGTAGGGAAATTGTAGAAAATAATGCAACACAAGCGATTTTTTTGTCTGTTGTAACTCTTGATCTTAAAATAATTTTTGCTCCTACTGAACTCAGTTGAAAATTTTTATTTCAAGAAAAAACAATAGAAGTGACACCATATCCAGCTATAACTCCAATAAGATTATGAGGTACTGAAAGTAAAATCTTGAAGAAAAATCATTTTGTATTTCTCTGAGTCTCTTCACTTGACATTTGGAGAGCTTTCTAAACAAAAAGTGTGAGGAAGGGCTATTCACGTATTTCACGTATTTCTAGCTTTGTCATTTTCTCCTAAAGTTTGTCTTTACAGAAACTCAACAACATCCAGCTTTGTAAAATTTTACGTGTATTCAAAGGCTTGCAATCCATGCCACCTGCTGAACAAAGCATGACACAGTCACACGCAGAAGGTAAACTTCATTTTGGTAGCAGCATTTGAAAGTATAAATGGATGAGAACACAAAGCCAAACACTAGAAGCAAACACATTTCTTTCTTTTTAACCAGTACCTTGTGGGTTTCACTCATTCATCTTTTGGTAAGTGGAAAACGTAACAGATTGACCATTACGGGAAAAGAAATAAAGCTGCAAATTAAACTAATTCTAACTGAATCGCTTGCAGAGTGTGCTACTTCATCAGGCGCTACTTCTGTCCAAAGAGTTTGGACTTCAGAGTAACCACTTCTCTGAGGTAATGTTATTTAGAGGCAAATTGTGAATCCAGAGGACCTGAAAACAAACTTTCTAAACTCTTCCTCTTACATTAAGCTACAACAAAAAAGCTTTTTAAAAGTGTGTGGAAAACCATGGTGCCGGAGGTCAGTATTCATAATGGGGACAGAGGAGTCCTAAAAAAAACAAAAACTTTATTCGATTAAAGGGAAACTCCCCTAGAAAAATATTCCCACTGGGTCTCTCAGATTTCTGGAGGGCACAGCCTCACTTTATCCTAACTTCCTGACCACATGTTACCCTCCCCATTGGCTGAGGTACTCTGAATACACAGATTTTCTGGTCACCCCTTAGCATGTACTCCCCTTTACATCATACATCACATGCATGATTAACTGTGATTTCAAGCTGGCCAGGGAGAAGTTAATACTCATAACTCTATTACACATGCACTTCGAATCAAAAAGATCAAAAGTTTACTTAAACAATTTGTCTTTTTCCATTTTTAATCTAGTTATCTACGACTTTATACTCTAATTTGCACCTCTAAGCTATGTAGCCAGATTTACAACACCTAGTCCTAATTTAGTACCTCA
Organism: Phoeniculus purpureus; assembly: GCA_028565055.1. Taxonomy (NCBI): domain Eukaryota; kingdom Metazoa; phylum Chordata; class Aves; order Bucerotiformes; family Phoeniculidae; genus Phoeniculus; species Phoeniculus purpureus. The sequence continues at coordinate 14,876 of JAOXOE010030524.1, forward strand.
TCAGGTAGATTCCTCGCCTCTTCCAAACCTGACGGCCCAAATTTATAGCCCTCATCATGAAATGTTTTATGGAACTCCATTCCTGACTTTGTGAATACACTCTTCTCTCTCTTACCAAAAAATATTTTGTGTTTAACAGCTTTGAACGAATACAAAATTGAACTTCATGTGAACATCATAAAATGTCTGGAGGTTTACAATGAATTTGTTTTCATTTCTTCAGTAACTGCTGTATATTGATTGTTCCAACCGTGTATAACACAGGAAATTAGCAAATAAAGGCTTCCATGCACCCAGCATTAGATTCTACAAATGCTGTTAACCACAGGAGCAAAATTAGAAGAATAAGAGGAATCAACAGAACTGAAAAGTGCTTATTGTAAGCTGTGTAGAGTTTGTCCTTTGCTGAAAAACATGAAAACTCTGCACAGATTGCACACACTGGAGTATTTAATGTAGGATTATAACCCAATTGAGGCAACTAATTCTCTGGTCCTGTAATTCTAAGGCTTTTCGCAGATGTATGTGAATCCCAGGCTCTAATACAAATTTCTTTATGCTCTCCGTAATATAAATTCACATTTTATTAAAATACTCATTTAGTCTTCTGTTTAGGAAATTAATCTTCCAGTGGAAGTTAAATGATAGAGGTGTCTAAAATAAGGTAACCTGCACCAACACATGCAACAGTAAATCTGAACATCATCCCTATATGTAAATACAGCACAAACAGTAAAGCCAAATGACACTTTTGTTTCCTTACAGAATGTTGGATCATGTCCCAGAGTACAAGGGAAACTGATTCACAGCCCACCACAAGCCATACCAACCCCAGAAATGGAAGCACAACAGCACACAAGGTTGCACATGCAAGTTATACAAGACTCCAGCTTCAGGATACAATCAAATCTAGAGATTGCTGCTGTGTGCTTCCCTACAGGAATAAACACGCCCACTCCCTGTACCAACGTGAACAAAAGTACATCTGCACTATCACTAAACATACGAGGCTGCTTTGTTTCAGATTTGTCAAAACTAATTCAGGTCTACTGAATTTAGAGACTGGTACAGGATTTATCTGCGAAAAGAGAAAAAGGTTATATAAACTAACAGGGTCAGACAATTTAAATTGTTAATCTATCCTTAAATAAATGGTAACTATTAGCTCAAGGTTAACTGTAACTTCTTAGCTAATCTCTGACCTAATTTTGACCTCTCCTGTTAGTCACAGAAAAGCTGTCTGTTAGTATATTGGTTAACTGTGTTTATAGGCACCTCCTTCTGTAATTTCTTGATTTGCAGGTCATAAATTAAAGACAAAATACCCTTCCCTGACTAATTATACCAAATTAACTCCATGCTGTTTCCCACAGTGGAATTGATAGTAGAGACAAACAGTATGTGTTTCAAGGTTTTTCATAAGGGAGGCACTTAGGACCATAAAGAAAGAAACATAGAAACTTTATTTCACTTTTCTTTATCTTCAGATAATAAAACAAAGCTACTACTCCACAAAGCTTGTGAAAACACCCAATTCTTCCACTTCTAGCAATATCCATTGGAAAGAGTTACATTTCTATCACTTTTAGAAAAGGGGATCTAAAGAATAAGTGAATCTAATGCATCTCCAGTCGTGCTAATAGGTTGTCTCCACACAAAATAATTCGTCATTACATCATACTTCTTACAGAGTTGCCTACACTAGTGATCATAACCGTTGTATGTCAGGGAACAGGTATGACACATCCATATCCACAACACTTCCACTTCTGAGGAAGAGTAGTTTTTGATCAAACAAAAGTAAAGCACATTAGCTATACTTCTAAAAACAGTTTCTCTACATTCACCTTTTTTTTTTTTACACTGGAAGTGATCAGATACTGGTAAAAACATACGTGAGCTTAATGTAAAAGCTAAGCCTGAGAGATGCACTAAACCTAACTGCATTGTAAAATGGATATAAATTTACCAAAAAAAAAAGAATTCTGATAACGTAAGAAATAAAAATCTCAAAGTTAAAAAGAACTATACAAACAGCACGCCTTATGTTCATCTGAACTAAGTAATGTAGGAATTACATTTTAAAAACCTGGTGTGACTAGATACCTAAGTGAAAATGCTTAGCAGAAATTCAATATACTTCCAATTGCTGAAGCCTTACTGTTCAATTGCATTCATATTCTTTGTCTTTTTCTGCTAATAAAAGCTTCTCCAAAGTAAATTTATCCAGTCATACCGAGGATCATACTTGTGACCCAAGAGGTAACCCTAAATTATGCTGTTTTCTTCTTTTCTGTAGGAAATTACAATGATCTTCTTTCACCTGAACAAAGGCACCAGGCTATTGCAAAAATGAAAGAGCTTGTGTGTTACTGTTTGTCACATTGGTAGATGTAAGTTCCAAATGTTGCTTTACTACAATAAACCCAACCATTTGAAGCAAATCCAGAGTCACATTTATTTGCTAACTGCAAATACATCCCACTGTACTGTCAATACAGTTTTCTTATATTTTGACATTATTCACCAAAAGCTCCATTCTTCTGAGTTTACGCTTATTTTTTGGCATTGGCTTGTCATATAAGCCATTCTTGAGAAGATGCTCCTTGCTGTGATGGATCTGGGCACCATGCTGAAGCTGGAAAGAGCATAAAGCTTTAAGTGGACGAAGTATAGTCTGTAGAAAGATAAAAGGGTGGGGGAGACAAAAAAAAAAAAACCCAAACTTTTAGAAAGCAATTTTAGAGATATCAGTGATTCCAGGTTTTTAACTGAAGGACTACTTAAAATGCTGATGAAATATAATTTGGATGATAAATGCTTTACAGCCTTCAGAGATGCAAAGGCCACAGATAAGTGAGATGTGCTAAAAAAGCAACAAAGCAGATATACATCAGCTTACCTGCTGTTGTCCCTTACTCCTTTCTTGGACCTGCTCAATTCTTACTTCAGCCCCAGCAACATTACTGTAAGTTATGGCTTTCACTTGGCCTGAGCAATGACCTACAATTAATTACTGTGGCTCAGCTGACAAGCCATAATAAAACAAGTAACAACAACTACACTGTGCTAGGGTCACAGAAAGAGAGGAGAGACTCATCAACAAGGGAGCTGGACTGCTACCCTGGAGACTGGACTGCATCCCTGCTTCTGTCCAGCAATAACATGCAGGATTAATTAGGCGACAGATAATGAATTTCTCTCAAGTGGTTCTTAATTGAAGTTTCTTCATTTTCTGATTGACTGACCTGGTATCATCACAATGTCTGATGTGCAAATGTGTAAAGCAGTCACAAATGCATCTGCAGTCAGGAAAATCAACAGACGAATATTGGGCATCATCATACTTAGTGGAGATTTTTACTTCTATGGCTCTCAGCATCAATTCACTGTCTTTTATGCTGGGAATAGCATTTTTAAGGTTGCTCTCTATTGTCACACAGGCAGAGGTGGAGGTGGCATACTCTATACAATGCCAATTGCATAAGCAAATTTTAACCTGGCAGTCTTCTTTAAGGTGGGTGGAGGTCAAGGTCTTGGGTTAATTCCTGACCCCGGACATGACAGCTTATTGAATCAACAGATTCCATCACATGATCAACGTGAGAACCAGTAGGTATCTCTCCCCCACAGCCATATAAATGGCACGTGCTAGGGCCAAATTTTCTTTTCCATCCCTGTACTGCTGGTTGATGCTTCCTCCTCGCTAAATGATTGTCGTGAAAGATGACCTCTTTTTGTACTTTCCCTTATAACTCCTTCCTTCCCTCTCCTGTGTTTTTCTTGATCTTCCCCTCTGTAATGAACTGAGTAGAAGACGACTTATTTGTCTCAAACACCAACCCTGGACGCTGCTGCACTGCCAGTTTTGTACTGTTTTGCAGAAGGCAGCTACACCATTTTGTATTTTGCAAAAATCCAGTTACACTTGCAGCTTAGTACCCTTTTTTGCAAACCATGTCCCAGAAGACCTCCTGAGTACTGAACAGTACGCGGCGGATGAAGGCCATGATGCTTTGTGAATGTGTGGTAAGAGATGAAAAGGACGCACACTTCCCAGGACGCTGTGCAACTGCTGCATGGACAATGAAAGAGAGGTGTCATTTCCAGTATAGAGAGTGGCACCTAGTAACTGAGGGTGGAATTCTCCGCACCAAGAGAGAACCGAAGACTGAGAGGACATTGTGAGATGTTGCCTGGGTTCCCAGACCTAACTATCCTTTGCTTAACTTGCTTTCAAGTATTTTCTCCAGTTCTATCTTTCCTCCTTTCCTTCATCTTCTCTCCTTAACAAAGCATAAAGATTTTTTCCTAACCAATGTATAAACTTGTTCGGGTTTTAATCCCACATAGAGCAATTGTACTAAACTTTCAGGACTGGGTTTCCTGGACTGTCACAGAGTCATTCATGATTTCATCTTAGTACCATTTTACACCCCATACCCATTTTGGGGTGTTTTTCTTTCTTTTTCCCTCTTCCTTTCCCCACATCCATAAGAACTCCTGCCCTTACTGTACGCATATTACACTATATCTTTCTTCTCTCTCTGTTCCCACACAGCTGGCGTTTGCCATTTGGAAGGTGAGGGGGTGGTGGTAAAACCCTTTAAGGTTTTGGAGTTTTTCTATTTATTTCCAACAGGGGCATTCAGGCACCCACTGTGGGGAAGAAGCAAGGGAAACCCTTTGCTAGGTTTTGTGCAGTTCCATATTGCTACTGGTGCATCATTCACTGTCATGGGCTAGCGTGGATCCATTCACCAGTGGTTTGCAGGTTTTTATTCTTTCCCTCTTATTTGCTTTAACTGTTCTGGTTTTCCTTTGTTTCTTTTTTTGTGTGTGTTTCAAGGACGCTGGCAGAGGAGATCTAACCAGGACAGTCAAGTATTTCATTACCTGATGGAGAGGAAGGATTATGAGCACATCAGAATGCACACTAGAAAGTAGTGAATACATGGGTGAGCTATAAAACTCTTCAGACAGTCTTCTGTACTACATTCTGGCTACACAAATGGTTTTTAGATCTGGGTCCATGGTGTGAAACTACTTGGAGGTCTTTTTAGGTTTATTAGATTGTTATTACTAATGTCAGAAACAAAAGATTAAGAAGGACATTAGTTTAATAACCTCTTCCACCGCAGGCTAGTGGGATTACAACTGTGAAAAAAAAAACAAAAAGACTTATGTCCAATCAGTATTCTTTGACCTGGGATAAAATCAAGAACTGTTAAGTCTCAAATTCGTCCAATGGCACATAAGAGTTGTGAGCTGTCTGGCTGGAAGACATAACACAGTGTGCATTCCATGGCTGCAGGAGTGCACAAGGTCATTGGAACAGCCTTACAAAAGCATTTTATCTTGGAGGGAGCTGTTCAGGGGGTTTCAGTTCAAGTCTGCCATTTTATTTTTGCAGAAAACAACTTACTACTTTTCATGCTGTGCTACTTTCAATTGCCTGTGTCAAACTGGATGAGCTTTGCAGCTTTTTTGAGTGAAAGACCACCTAGCTATATTTTCATTTCAGAGGATCATTTTAAAAGACTTACAAGACTAACACATGCTAGAAAATAAAACTAATCTTACCTGACTGCTAACTAAGTGAAACCTCTTGGAGTCCAGCACCAGTTACTCTCAGTTACATTTGTCAGCCCACATTACATTCCTAACTGGTGTAGTTAACCACAGATTTAAAGCTAGCCACATACTCTAATGTCCTGTGTAAGAGAGGCACAAACTTTACTGATGCAAAAATCCAAATTTTCCTGAGTTTGGAAATATTTTTCTGCTTTAACAATTTGCATCTGAAGTTATTTCACAAATTACAGAGAGCTCAAGCTACTATTCCCCACTATTAGAACGTGAAGAGACTGGCAAAAATACCTGTTTCTATTGCAATTTTGATCTTCACTGAAGAAACATTTTATGGCGTACACACAAACCACCTCCTAACATCTGTTATAGGATGTATGATTTAAAATTAATAAGCGCTCTGAGATAAGTGGCTTCAGGATTTATCTACTATTAGGGAAAACCACAAAGAAGCCAACGGCAGAAAGTCTGCAAGACCCAGAGCAAAAAATTCCATTTCAAACACTGCCTGCTACATAACTCATTTCCAATGAATCACTAGTCTATTAAAATAACCGTTATGCTTTTCTGGCTTCAAGAAAATTAGACATGAAAGTGATTAGTTTACCAATATCTTCAAGTGAAATTAAGAAAACATCACAGGAAGAGATGACAACAATGCATTCTCTGCACTATTTGCCCTGCAATATACACAACAGTACTTCTATTTGTTCTGGTTTTAAATCCCCAGCTGTCACCTCTATGATTTTTATTCTGTATTGTGGCAAGCACAGCATATTTGTGCCTTTTAAAATATAAGTTATCTGTAGGTGAAAAGAATCTGAGTCATTTCTGTTGCATTTAGAATTATGGGAAGAAGCGTGCAAGAATGTAGCACAGGACGAGAGAATGTGACGGGAAAAATAAATGAGGTAGAAGGAAAGAATGAACATGCAACGACTACTGAGCTAAAAATTAATTAAAGGGACATGAAAGAAAGAGTGAACAGAAAAGTCATATTGAAAAATAAGGGAAGAAGGCAAGGGAGATGGAGCAACAAGCACTTGAAAAGAATCTCAAATCCTGAGACAAATGAACCTGATGAGTACTCAGTGAAAATTTGTAAAAGTGGAATTGCCTGAGGAAAGCACTAGAGAACTAAAGGAATTAAAAAAAAAACAAGAAAGAGGAGGTGGGTTGCGAAAGTAGCAGTTGTTTCCAACGACCAATCCATTACTCTGCACACAAATGGAGTGCTGCAGTAAAACTAGTCTGTAAGATACACAGTTGGCATTGAGCCTTGATGAACGCTGCAGCACCAAGTGCAAACTGTTACCGGACATAATCTGACCCTAAATGGTGCGTTAAGCATCATGGAAACAAGAGTTTTGGCCATGAATCTTGCCCCACTTTGATCTTTAGACAACTTTTTGCGGCAAAAAAGCCAATTTTACTCCACTGTAGAAGAGCACAAGGAATACTGCACTAGGACTTACCATACAGAAGAAAGAAGAAAAGCAGCTCACTCAAGACCTTGTATCTAACAAGTTTCCTCAGAAATCTGTCAGCAATTTTGAATAATGAGTATGAAAAGATAAGAGTATCTCATTAATCTGAACACCCTAAGGTTAATAAATACCTTAAAAAAGCTTCTTTTTTTCTCCTTGCTTTAGTTCACAATGCAATGAAACCATTACAACGTCATTAAGATTTTGGCTGTCAAATGAGACGGTAATAGCTAAGTTCCTTTGCTATATCTGTACTATTCATAAAAGAAAAAGCTGTTTAAAATTACATACCTCTTGTATACTTTTATTTTTTTCCATGATAGTAAGAGCAACAGCTGCGCATTCAAGTGTAGACAGACATGTGTTTGTTGGCTGTGTACGAATTACGTACTGACTTGAAATGTTGGTTTTTAACTGCACCTGAAAAAACAGCAAAGTCTATTAAAATAAGCACTACACTAAGCTGTGACCACAAAGAAGTTGCCTTCTTTCCCTGTTTGCTCTTCTGTCTCCCAGCAGCCAATGACTTTAATGCTACTTGTAAGTATAATACTGCAATACCCATAAGTCTCCATCCAACAAAGACAGAAACTAAGGTTTATAACTATACAAACCTGCGAAGAAAATACAATTGCTTGTTAGGGAGAGACTAAGTGAAATTTTAGCAATCAATTTCGGCTGCCACATATATCCTGTAACAAAAATAAAACTATTCACCTGTGTTTTATTTTATTACAAACTCTAAACATACACACAGTCCCATACAATACTCAGTGACACTAATTACTCTGGTTAAATAGTTTGTCAAGTTCTGAATAAAACACTTTTAGAAATCACATTTATTCATAGGTCACTGATTAGAACTATTTACCTAAATCATATATGAAAAATATTTATTAGCCCAGCTTCGAGTGATAACTGCTCTATACTACCTCACAAGTTAAAGGTTTATCAGTAAAAGGAATTTCATTTAACACTACTCTGCCTGTTTTATCAGGTCTAAAAATTCTTACTGAGCAGTTTCAACCAGCAGTTGAAACATCACTGAATTTACATTATTAGACTTTGTGTGAAAATTCAAATATTATTCCTTTATATTGAAAGGAATATATTTAATTTCCTATACATTTAAACTATGTTTTGAAAAAAAAATTACTTTTTTAGCAGCATTTTCACTATTCTTAACCAAAAACTACCAGTTCCTTTTCCAAAAAACATGTAGTGCAGTACAAGCTGTAAGGAAATATTATAAAATTGCAAGTCAATGTTCTTTTTTTTTTTTTTAAATGTCATCACAATACTGTCTTTTAATTTTTCTTTTTCTCAAAAAGATTAAGAAACTATTCCTCTTGGTCATCATAACATTGCTGCCATTCAGCTCGCCAGAAGCTTTTCAGTGTTCCTGATTTGATTCAGAATTTTCCTCTTCATTTTTTGCTATTTTTCCCTCTTTGTTTTGCTTTCATTTGTAACGTTTCTTTTTCCTTCATGTCTTTTGCATGCTGTCACCCATTCTCAAAAGCTCAAGATACCTCATTTACAAAAGGGAATACCCAACCCGCCTAAGAAATGTGAATGAGTAAGATCAAATTCCAATGCTTTACCTGACCCCAGTGTTATGGGAGTTAAAAACAAATAAATAAAAAGGTAACAAGAGACAATAAAAGCCATACTGGAAATGACAAATAAGCTATAAAAGCTAAATATACTCAAATATAGGAAAAGAAAAAAAACAGCTTTGTGACAGAAGCTCCTAACTTGTTTATCAAAGGAAACTTTTTATTTCTTTTAAATGCTTTTAAATTGTGTAGGCTTGAAGGACCAAAACCTGCTTAGTAGTTTCCAGCAAGGACTGTGTGGATAGTTTGGAGAAGTCACGCTCAGCAGCAAATTTCTCTTGGGTTGGGAAATTGAGAAGATAAATTCATGTCACTTATGTAAAGAATAAAGGAAACTTACATTATGATTTTTGCATCATATAAAAATACACTTGCATTCTTTCCATAACTATGATACTATCATTTTAATTCAATCATTGTAAAATCACATCTTCAAAATACACTCTGCCCCCTTGAGTGAAGGTCAATGCTTTTGCTATTTTAAGGCTGCTTACCATGATAAATACCTGGAATGTATTGTATTTCTGGTCGGATTGTACAATTACCAACTGTTAAGCAAACTGAAAACGCAGCACTGGACTCACAGCACGTATAAATGTGTCTTTCCTGGACGTACATACTACTGCTACAGATTTGAAAGTAATTGTTACAGGCATGTGACGATACACAAAGCTATTTCCTGCAATTTTGATGATTGTCTCCACTTGAAACCCATTTTCTTTTTCTGTAGCTATTCACTATATTTCTGCAAATAAATTTGCACAGTGTATGAAAAAATTACTCACTGGAAGCCTATACAAAGTAAAACTTCGTATTTTTTTATTTAAAGCCAAGATTAGCTGAGAATTCCATGTGTGCAAAATTCTGGGTTTTTAGATTCTAGCTCTGTGCTCTGACTCTTCAAATCAAAGAATTTATACCTATCACCTCATTAACAGATTACACTCGGCATTATACCATACCGGATCCTATCATACAATTCTTCAATGTATAATCATAATACTGAGTTTTACGTACTTTGTGAAAGACGTTGCTAAGATGCTTAGATACACAACAGCAAATTCAGTTCACATGACGGGGAACAAAGCCAGGGCAGATTTAAGAATGAAGCTAGTGGATATATATATACTGGTGTTTATCAAATACCTTCTTCCATTTGGTACTGAATAATCATCTCACTCTCCCTGTCTCCTTTCTGTCTTTCTCTCTCTTGGTGGCAGTGGCAGTCAGCACAACGTATCCATGTCAGGAAAGGAAAGCAAAAGTGGGGAGGAAAAACCTGGCAGGCAGCAGCATTTTGCCTTTAAACCATTTCATTACTTTCTTTTAATAAAATTTCTTTTATTTTTTTACTACAACATTGTTCTTGGTTTTTCTGTGTGTTGCGGCAACCCTGAGAAATCCAAACTGGCACAAAGTAATCTAAACCAGAATGCCCAGACAGAGTACACTGCATCCTGCCATTCTGCTTATTATTCATTTAAGGTGCTGAAGAGGAAGACCATTCTTTGTCTGCTAGTGTACAAAACTTAGACAGAAAAAGGAGTCAGGCATGAGAAAGACAATTCACTCAGTACCCAGCTGGCACAAACACCTTTGAGCTGTAAACGAAAACAAAGTACATCCTACAGAAATTCCATGCACTTTAATAAAGTCACTTCTGTGACAGAGAAAATACCCTGAGTAAATTCAGTCTCAGTACGCTACTGAAATTCAATTCAAGAATATAAATAAGTTATTTTGTTCAAAATCTTGGCTTTAATTTAAAGTGACATATTAAGAGCATCCTGTTTCTGAACACTGGAGGGAATAACTGCTGAGGAAGTGTCACAAATGTGTAGCCCGAAAAAGTACACTGATGCCACAAAAAACCTGTCTACTCTGCACGTCTTTTGTCTGAGTAGGCATAGCCATGACGTTCCTGTGTAGGCTCCAGGTAAAAACAGCGAAACAAGCCACAGATTATATTGTGACTATCTGGCAAACTTGAAGGCATTAGCTCAGTTTCCATGAAACCACATGCTGTTTTGCAGATTGCCTTTGATTTTTTTTCTATTAACCCCAAAACTTTTTTCCTTGGGAATGCTACAAACCCTTCCAGTCAGGCAGCTTATGGCATTGGCTCAGACTCCAGAGTACTACAACAAGCTTCAGGATATCTCTCTGCTGCTGTGATGGGTGTTGCAGTAAACACATAATACTGTGTCTTTGCAAGTAGTTGTTCCTGCTGAACACTGGCTGTGTGTAGGTTCTGCTTCTTTCAGCCTATGCAGAACAACCTGATTTTGGAGTTGTGATTCAAATTAGCACTTTGCAGGTCAAAACCAGAAATCTTCTTACACCTCCATAAGAGGAGGGCCCAGAATTTCTTTCACTAAAAATGTTAATGTATGAAAATACATTGAAACTCCTACATACTATCAGGAATGTTCTTTCTTTGCTTCTGGAAACAAAACCATTTAAGAACAAGATTTTATTGCTCTGGGGTACTACCTGCTAAAGATAAATGATCCAAAAGAAATTAGTAGAGCCACTCAATGAATTACTTAATGCTCATCGCTGGAATATAATCCGACATGATGTCTCTTTGTTCCATGACTATGTCAAACGATACCTCTTTTTAAAAGATCATCTCTGTCTTTCATTACATCTCTTTCCTGTTGCTGTATAAGTAAGATTGAAAGGAAATAAATAGCCTGTAATTTGATACATAGAAAAATACTTGAGATGCCACAAGTACATTTGAGGAAAAAGCGTCTTTTACCGTTTCAAAAATACTCTGACCGTATTTTGTATTATGAATGTAACTCAGATTGCACAGACCTCTCTGTTGTATTTTTTTGCTTTAATTTTTAGGATATTAGACTAGATAATGTCCAGAAGTCCCTTCCAAACCCTACCATTTATGACTCTATGATATTAAATCACAAAAGAAATCAATGTGTCCCACACAGACAGATGTGTCCCACATCACATTCACAGAAACCTTTTTGAAGGTTAAACAGAAAAAAGACCAGGTTTGACAGGAAAAAAAAAAAAACCAAACCAGAAACATATGCACTTTTCCCACCTCATCCTTGTGAAATTGTGACAATTTTAGAGTACTTCTACAGTGCTTCAGCAAAATTTTTTTTAATAGAGATTATTCCTGAGAGCTGGGCAAGGAATGAAAGAACATAAAAGGGAAACACTGCCTTTAAACAGTAAACTAGAAAAAAAACACAAAACTCTTATGATCGTAGAAGACAATACCATATTTTCCACATCTAAAAAATTGTGGTACATGAACCAAAGAAGAAAATACACCATAAACCACCAAAAATTACCAACAGCTTCATTTACCACAGAAGATGCATTTCTCATGTAGTAAGCCTCCCACTTTGTAATCCAGTTTGTGTAAAAACTGAAGAACCTGACACAGAAACATTAAACTTCCACTTATTAAATAAAGAATTGCAAGCTAAACACCTAGTAATGTTAAAAAACAGTATCCAGGATAGACACCTCACTTTTCTAATTAGATCTGTAACCTAATCTATAGGTGTCTGTATTGATCATCTTGAACCACGTGAATGTAAAGAAAAACTAAGGGTCCAAGGCACGTTTCTTGCAGGAGAACCTAGTGAAACAAAACACTTAGTAGCATTTACGTAGATTGTTTGAGGAAATCAAACAACCACCTAATAATTCCTTAAGCCACGCAATCCCAACTTTACTGCACTGTGCAAAGATCTTCACAATAACAAGGAATAGTTCACAGTGGCCTCCTTAGTATTTCATTTGCTTTAAAAAACCATTTACAACTGGCCTTTGCATTATTTTCTACCTTTGCAATATTTTCTGAAGTGTTTTTACCAGCAAACTGTCATTACAACTTCGGCAAGAACTCAGATATTCAGCATCTTCTCAAAGATGCTAAAAGATTTCAACATTTTGGCACTTCTCACACCTTGAGAAGTTAAATAAAATTCCTTTATCTTCAGATCATCAAATAAAGGTAACAGAAACACCTGTTGTTTGGAAAATAAACCTATAGCTAAAGGAGAACTTCTTTCCTAAAAAAGAAAACAGTATATTCTGGCCTGCACTTAGTAAGATGTAACTATTGAGTAAATACTTTATAAAAAGAAAATTGTCTCTTCAGTTGCTCTGCATAAAGTAACTTACAAAGTAACGTAAGATTTTTCATTCATGAAAACCTTCATCTGCAGAAGACATGTAAAATGACATTTTCTCAGGCATGAACACCAGGCTACTAACAGTGGCAGAGAAGTGTCAGCCTCCAGCACTGGAAGGAGACTGAAAAAATTTGCATGTCTCCTGCTTCCCTGGAAAATAAGGCATTGGACTTGATCTCAGGAAATAAACTGAGCTCACCAACTCACAGTGCAACTTTAGGCAACTCATGTTCCTTCTTTAAGCTCCAAAGCCTCTATCTGTAGGGTGGTATTTACCTACCACTGTAAAGCACTCTGAAGGACAAGGGAAGGGGTGATAGAGAAGGCACAGACAGATCAGAAAGAGTAAGTGTTGTTACTACAGACAAGAAAAGGAGCATCTTTCTTCTGATATTTCTGCGAGAGACAATTCTAAAAAACCCACTACAGATATGGCAAGGAGAAAGGAGCAAACACAAATCAACTCAATTATGTGATGCAAAATTATGTATATTTAACTGCAATTCATCCAGGGCATCCCTGCAACATAAAATGACTATCAGATTTTCAGTTTCTTTCCATTCACTGAAACATTTTATTTAGAGAAAGAGAGATCCAGACGTTCTTTCTGGTAATATCTCTTTTCATCTGCTTAGATTTAAAAAACGGATGTCAGGCAATGGAACAAAATTTATGCAGCACTATTCAAGCAATAATACAACAGCGAAGTGCTGCAAGTAAATTCAGGCATTGAGCAGAGCAGAGATCTAGACAATGGGGTCATGAAACAAAGGAAATTTAATGACATTTATACGTAACAGATTTTACTTTTTATCTTTCCAGTCATCATAGAGAGAAAATATGAGCTCCTTTCTTAATGAACACAAGTTTTATTACTACATCAAAAATTACACAACTTAAAAGCACCAACGTAACTCACAAACAAAAATGTACTATCAAAGCTACCAAAGACTTCTCCAGCCTGAAGGTAACTGGGCTCTGATATGGAAGTATTAGTAAACTCACCAGTGTCATACATATGCAGACAAAAAAATGTTGAAAGTCAATAAAAAATGGCGGCGGGGGGGTGGTGAATAGCATAAAGATGCACGGCTGGATGTATGCCATTTTCTGGGACCTACATTACTACAGTTTTTCCCATGGCAACAGTTGTTGGCTGGCACTGTCATCTAGGGTTCTGATTGCCTCCTGAGCAACTGTACCCTTTATTCATCACCAAACCATCTTCCTCTTGCAGAATTAAACTGGGCATTGTCCATTTACTTAGGTTTTACAGCAAAATCTGGTATTTAATCTCTCTCTCGTCCAAACTAAAAATTGTGACAAATTAAGAGAGAGGAAAACAGAAAGATTAAAGAGGACTGTAAGAAAATGTATTTACGACCTGGCCCTATTTATTATTTGGTCTTCATGCACGCACTTGCCTAAGTCTCTTAAACGTGGAGTGATGAGCGGGCATTATTTTTCTCTGTATCTTCTCAGCTTACTGAATAGGAGACTTCTTAAAAAGAATTCTGAGGGAAAATATCAAAAAAGAAATTAAATATTGTGCAGCTAGATGAAGACAGTGATTCTTGCTATTTCTGTCTTGACCTGGGTGTTTTCTGTAAGTATGAATGAGTGTTTTTTAATATTTCTTGTTTTATAGCAAATGCAATCCTCTGTCAAGGTGTTCACACAGCTGTCTATACAACTTAAGTTGCATTATGTTCATTGCTGTCATGAGTTGAGACAGGCATTGCCACTAGACAAATGGCAGACACTTTTTATTAATTTCTCTCCTCCCCTAAAAGGGAATAAAGAAAGGGAATAAAGGAGAGAGACCTATGGATTGGAAAACGAAAACTACTTTAATGAAAATGATCACAATAAAATATACACAATATCAATACCAAACCAAATCCACTTGGATAGCAATTACATCACTGTCACCACTAATGCAGTTGGCTGGTGCTGCAGAAATCCCAGAATGGACCAAGCAGCAGACAGGAACTGGATTCAAGAGCTGGCTTCTGGAACTGGATTCAGGAATGCACAGATTCAGATTGAAGACAGAAAGGACAGCGGCCTCCTCAGACAATAGTCATTGAAGAAGAGGGCTTGACTCTTGTGATCCCTTAGCCTTGTACTGAATATTACTTCTGCGGCATGGAACACCTTGCTTGTCAGTGTAGGGTCACCTTGTCCTGTCAGTTCCTTCCTGCAAGAACAGCCTGAGACTTACTGCACCCCAACGTGGCACACCAGATTTAGCAGTGACTTTGGTTCTCACAGGAGCAAGTATAAGCAAGAACTTTTCTGAATACCAGCCCTTGGTAGTAACTGTAAACATCAGGCATTGTCACTTCTATAAGCAGCCACTGTCTGACACTGTGCAATTAACTTCAGAAAACACAGTATGAGACTGCGTTCAGAAGAGACTGATATTAAATGTAAAATCACTGCATAAAATTAGTTCTGTTGTAACTCAAAATAGACAATGCCTCTGAGCACTAAGTATATTAGAAGGAAGTTTTTAACCTCCTCTAGAAAAACATTATCTAAATGGCAGGTTATGTTTTAGAATAGGTGCATGCCCAGAAAATAGGTGCATGCTTTCAGAAACAAAACTACTGCTCCTTCTCTAGTCCTGAAAAGGGTAAAGTTTTATTATCTAAACACACAAGAACACAGAAAAACAAGTTTGTTATAAAGCAAAATAACCATTAACACACCTTTAAATATGCATGCTGTCAGGTTTTTTATAGACAATTCTTGCTTGGCTGCAAGCTGAACTGCTGGGAGAAGATCCTACTGCCAACTACATTCTGATGTCCTAAACCTGTTGACATTTTTGCAAGTTATCTGATCTGCTTTAAACTGCCATGAACCAGATTTTTTTATCACTTTCTGTCTAGTATTTAATCTCCCATTTTCCCCATGAGCTTCTCCTACCTAGTAACTCCAGTAGCACTACTAGAATAGGAAAGCAGGTGGATAGAGAAAGTAAGATCTTTTAAAACTTGTTTTTCTTTTATTTTACACAACAAGAGCGGTAAGAGTGTTTTGAGCAGATTGTTTGAAGAACATTTTTTACATTGCTTTCCACACTGCAAGGGCAGTTCCTTAATTTCTTACTGCTGATAGAGTGCTCAGTGAATTCCTGCCAATAGTTTGAGCATTCCTTCACCGACCCCTACAGAATAAGGATGAGAATGTCCTTCCAAAGAGTCCCTGGGATGAGAGCATTTCAAACAAGCTACATGGATACAATTAACTGTCAGAAGTCCCTAAGCATCTGTGAACACATGCTCACCCAGCAGAAGCAGAACAGAAACCATGATGTCAATCCAGTAAGTGCCAGTCACTTTGCACAATATGAAGTTTTGATGAGAGCAACCAAGAAAACTGGCAAAAAATTCTTCAAGATGTTGATGTGACTGAATTTGGTGAAAGATGAACCCTGGAAATTCAGACAACTCTTGTGGGACAACTGCCCATGTCTACTATAAGATGGTCGATGAACAATGGAAACGAAACAGAAATGTATATGAATGCATGTTCCATAAATATTTTATCACACTGTCTTTGAAATTGTACCATGGATTGGGTTCACGTTTCTTAAAAGGTGAGAATAAGAAGTTCTCCCTGCCCAATACTTAACCAGAATTCTCTTTCATTGACGAGGGCTCAAGATAGTATATAACCTTGACGCTGCAGATTTGTAGAGCCTTTTTAGAAGACAGCACATCAACTACGAAATGGTTGTTGGATTTTGAATTAGCCAATTTATGAAGTCAAAAGTCACAGCTGTCACCAGTAACACCTTTTCTAAACCTTTCCTTTCTGTTGAAGACAGTATTTTGAGGTCTTTATGCAGTCTGATTGCATTTTTAATTACCATTAAGCATTCTTAACAATTAGATTATATTGTAATATTAATGTCATATGACACATCATATGTCTCATATATATGCCTACTGAAGAATAATTAGCAGACAATTTCCATCTTATCACAGAATCTCTCTGGTTGGAAAAGACCCTTGGGATCATCAAGCTCAACCATCAACCCTACTCTATAAAGTTCACCCTTAAAACATACCCTCAAAATCACATCTAAATGACCTTTAAACACATCCAGGGATGGTGACTCAATCACCTCCCTGGGAAGCCCATGCCAGTATCTAAGCACTCTGTCTGTGAAAGAATTTTCCCTAATATCAAGTATAAACCTACTCTGTTGCAGTTTGAACACTTTACATCTTGTTCTATCACTAATTGCTTGTGAGAAGTGGCCAGCATCAACCTTTCCACAATGTCCTTTCAGGTAGTTATAGAGAGTGATGAGGTCTCCTCTCAGTCTTCTATTCTTCAAACTAAAGAGCTTCAGCTCTTTCAATCACTCCTCTTAAGATTTATTCTCCAGGCCCTTCACCTGCTTAGTTGTCCTCCTCTGCACTCACACTAGCACCTCGGTATCTCTCTTGTACTGAGGTGCCCAAAACTGGGCAAGGTACTCTAGATATGTCCTCACCGGTGCTGAATACAGTGGGATGATCACCTTCCTTCTCTTTCTTGTCACACTGTTTCTCCTACAAGCCACTAGCTTTCTTGGCCACCTGGGTACACTCATGGCTCATATTCAGCCACCTGTTGATTAGACCCCCAGGTACCTTTCTGCCAGACAGCTCCCCAGCCACACCTTCCTAGTCCTGTAGTGCTGCATGGGGTTGATATGGCTCAAAGGCAGGACCCGGCCCTTGGTCTTGTTGGAGCCCATGCCATTAACCTTGGCTGATAGCTCCAATATATCCAGGTCTCTCTCTGTACAGCATCCCTACCCTCATGCAGATCAACACTTCCAACTAACTCGGCATCAACTGTGAACTTAATAATGACACACTCTTGTCCTTATTGAGATCATTAATACAAATATTAAAGAAAAATGGTCCCAACACTGAGCCCTGAGGGACACCACTAGAGATGGCCTGCCAGCTGGATTTGATTGCATTGACTTGATTTGATTGATTGATTTGATTCTATGTGCTCATCCATTCAGCTAGTGCATTATCCAGCAGACTATGCGCTTGTCCAAGCCATGAGCAGCCAGTTTTTCCAGGAGAACTCCACAGAAAACAGTGTCAACAACTTTTCAAAAGTCCAGGTAGACAACATTCACAGCCTTTCCCTGATCCAATAGGAGGGTCATCCTGTCATAGAAGGAGATCAGGTTCGTTAGGCAGGACCTGCCCATGTTAACTGGGCCTGATCCTCTATGTGGCATGACTTGGCACTTGAGAGGATCTATTCCAGGACCTTCCCTTACATGAAGCAAGAACGTTACGTGAAGGTCAGACAGAAGGGAATAAATAAACTCAGCAGGAATAATCCTTTTAAAAATTCAATGCTGAGTGGGAATATTTGAGTGGTATCTTGACATTTTGTAGCTTATTGCCACATACGAGTTAATAAACAAATTGCCCCGAAGGTCTTGGGGCTCAGAGCCATTATGTTTACCTGAAAATGTTCAAGCTATTTTAGTTGCTTTATGAAAACACATTTTAGCACAAGATTCCTAAGATCTCGTATAAAAGGGAGCAACTGGCTGTAAAAAAGAAGTTTTAAAAAGAAAGCATATGTTAGCATTTACCTCACATACTTGTAGGTCACATCTTTTTCTAGTTCATTTAACAGTTCATTTCAAGACCATAAAGCCGTGTAACAGTTAATTCAATTGGAAAAACGGGGGAAATTCAATTTAAGAGAATGTTTAATTACTCTGGAAAGAATTTGGCTAGGATGCCTGAGCTAACAGCCTATCAATCATGGGAAGACATCATAAAAGCTGCTGGGTCTTTTTTTTTTTTGCTTTGTTCAGATTAATTGAAAGCACACCAGCAAAACAGCATTTCCAGCAACTGGGGTTCCCTAAACTCATTATCCTTGGTACAGAAGTGAGAATATTTGCATGGAACTATACACATGATGTCATTTGAAAGCAACCTGCTGACTGCTTTGAACAGTTAGCACCAGCCATTTGCCACAACTTATCCCAAAGAGAAAACTTTATACCCCACAGATTGACACATAGGTCTCCTCAGTCACTCTCTCCCTGGTTGTTTGAAGCAGTTTGATGAAGTTGGCAAGGCATCTGCCCACTTCACCCATGTGAAGTTCCCTGACCTTTTCTGGGCATCCTTACAAAGTGAGGTCTCAGCACAGAGATGAAGACCTACGACTTAGTATTGTGCATTAATTGTCAGGTTTTTGGTAGCAATGCGCAGACTTCAGTGGAAGGAGGTTCTCTGTGCCAGGCACAGTCAGTTACAGCCACGTCAGTGATGGTGCCCTGGTGGTGGCCTAGAGCCTGGACCATCACTACAGGAAGATGAGGACCACTTAACAGATGTGGGATGTCCAGCAGTCTCTGTTGAAGTAGCAGGGCATGAACAAGTCCTCAGCTTAGAAGGGAACTGGTAGCTGGCACTGCTAAGATGTCTATGTGGGAAGTTGCCACCCAGGTTGCAAGGTACTTCTGGAGAGAAGGAACTGGTGCCTTTCTGGGACAGTCACAAAGTATCTGGGACAGGAAAACAAGATGGTGAGTTAACAACACAGATTAATCAGATCATTCCAGTTGCAGTCCTTCATTCAAGAGTGAAATTATCTAAATAAGGGAGTCCCACAGCCATTGTCTATGGGAGACACCTCTGCAGTTGTGTATTTGGTTTAGGTGGCAAGGGTTTTCATGGGGGAAGGTGAGGGCTGCAGAGATGACATCTGAAAAGGTGTCTGAAAAGACCTCCCTCATGTTGCACAGGACCAGTTTTAGCCAGATGGATCCACAAGTACCCAAAGCTGAGGCCATTGATGATCATACTAGTACCTTTGTGACAACTTAAGAAAGGGGCAGAACCTGTGACACAGTAGCTGGGAGAGAGGAATGTGTCAGAGAAGCAACTCTGTAGACAGCAAGGTGAGTGAAAAAGAAGGGTGAGAATGTGCTTTTGGAGACAGACCAAAGACTCCTCTGCAGTCTGTGGTGAAGACCATGGTGAAGTTGGTAGTGAGGTGGACCGCGAACTGGCTGCAGGATAGAAGCCAGAGAGTAGTTGCCAATGGGAGAGAGTCTAGTTGGAGGCCTGTATCTAGTGGGGTCCCCCAAGGGTCAGTACTGGGACCAGTCCTATTCAATCTATTCATTAATGACTTGGATGAAGGATCAGAGTGCACTTTTAGCAAGTTTGCTGATGACACAAAGCTGGGTGGAATAGCTGACACCCCAGCAGGCTGTGCTGCCATTCAGTAGGACCTGGATAGGCTCGAGAGCTGGACAGGGAAAAATGTAAGGAACTATAACAAGGGCAAGTGTAGAGTCTTGCATCTGGGCAGGAACAACCTCAGGTACCAGAATAAGTTGGAGACTAACCTGTTGGAGAGCAGTCTAGGAAAAAGGGTCCTGGAGGTCCTGATGGACAGCAGGATGACCATGAGCCAGCAATGTGCCCTTGTGGCCAAGAAGGCAAATGGCATCGTGGGGGTAGATCAGAAGGGGGCGGTTAGCAGATAAAGACAGGTTCTCCTCTCCCTACTTTGTTCTGGTGAGACCACATTTGGAACACTGTGTCCAGTTCTGGAGCTCTCATCTCAAGAAGGACACGGAACTGCTGGAAAGAGTCCAGCACAGAGCCACAAAGATGATTAAGGGAGTGGAACTTCTCCCTGACGACGAAAGGCTGAGGGAGCTGGGTCTCTAGGTCAGAAAAAAAGGAGACTGTGAAGTGACCTCAATAATGTTTATAAATATGTGAAGGGTGGGTATTAGGAGGATGGAGCAGGCTCTTCTCAGTGTCATCTAATTGCAGGACAAGGGACAATGGATGTAAGATGGAAAAGAGGAGGTTCAACATAAATATGAGAAGGAACTCCTTCACAGTGAGAGTGATGGAGCACTGGAACAGGCTACCCAGCGAGGTTGTGGAGTCTTTTTCTCTGGAAACGTTTACAACACACCTGGACATGTTCCTGTGCAATTTGATCTAGGTGATCCTACCCTGGCAGGGTAATTGAACTAGATGATCTTTCGAGGTCCCTTCCAATCTCTAATGTTCTGTAATTCTGTGAATGTATTAAATTACTATCCCCAAGTCAAGTCTGTTTTGCCTGTGACAGTAACTGGTAAATAACCTTCATATCACTTTTTTGACCCACAAGCTATTAATACTATTTTTACCTCTGTCCTGTCATGAGGGAGGAGTGATGAGGCAGCTTGGTGGGTACCAGGCAACTAGCCAAGATGAGCCCACTACAAATGACTATGGTGATGTGGGGAAACTAGATCCTGCTGTGGGTATGAACTATTCAATAAAGCATGTAATGATAGGGTGACAGGTAACAGTTTTAGGCTGGAAAAGGGCAGATTTAGGCGTTGGAAAAAGTTCTTTAATATGAGGGTGGTGCATCACTGGAACAGGTTGCCTAGGGACATAGTGGAGGCCCCATTCCCAAAGATATTCATAATCAGGCTTGATGGGGCTCTGGGCAATCTGTTATAGTTAGAGATGTCCTTGCATATTGCAGGGGTGTTGGGACGAGATGATCTCTAGAGGTCTCTTCCAAACTGATACATTCTATGATTCTATGATCTTGTGCAACCTGCTGTAGATAAACATGCTCTGTCAAGAGGTTTAGACTAGATGATCCTCAGAGGTCCCTTCCAGCCCTTATCATCCTGTGATTCCATGAGGCCAAGGGCTGCCTAGTCCTCAAAAGACATATCATACGTCATAGCTGAGCCCATCAGCCAAGAGGTGGTAAAATGAAAGGAAAAAATATAGAGCAGGTTGAGAAAGAAGAAATATGAAAAGAAAAATACCACACCAGATGTCACCAAGAGAGGGGAAAGAGGAGCCAAACTAACTTCAAACCAAGCAGAGGCTGCAGCTAAAGTTGCTGAAGTAACTGCCACCATACACGGCCCCCATTGAAGGAGCCAATCATAGAAAAGAACAAGTGGCCTGAAGAACAAATACAGGGTGGAGAGGCTTCCCAGATCCAAGAACCTTCCATAACTGTGTGGGTTTGGCTTTTTTTCTGATTTTCTAAATCAGTACTTGGAAGCTTGTTTATTGACAATAAATTTAGTGTATTGAAATTACATAAAATCAGTAAAGCTGACTTGCCCGCAATAAACCTGGCAATCAAATCACACTGAAAGCACACGACGAGTGACACAAGAAAGTGACATAATATATACAGATTGAAATGCTGGAACTACACAGAAAGAGAGAAATCAGATGTGTGAAAAAGAGGCATACCTATGGTGTAGCAAAATAGCATCCAACTCTGAAAAACTACAAAAGTAACACCACAAATAAGGTAATTATACTGGTATATTCCCAGCAGTAAAGAAAGCACAGTAGGGTTCTGCTTCCTCCAGCTGCATTTTTCTCAAAACTTGTTCAGTGACATTAGCTAGCAGTGTGACTCCAGCTCACTCTTCATGGCTAATTTAGACTCATTTGTCACCCCTCCTTGATTTAGCCACAGCTTACAGCCCCAAATGAATGACAGCAATTCTTGCACATCTGTGCATTGCACAAAAGGTCCAGTCTTGCATGATTTCGAAACCTTTAATATCAAAGGTTTCTTCCTACCAAATTCATCCTGTGTGATCCTATTTGACTACACAGTATTCCCCAAGATGCTTTCAAGAATAATTTTCTCACACCTAATCCCCAGTTTAACAATTCTGCAAAAGCTGATGCATGCCTAGAGAATTTTATTACTTTTCAGCTCTGTAAGAAAATCCAGTTAATTATATCTCCCAGTTACGTACAAGTCATAGTTTAAAAATAAAATAAAATACTGTAAATCCTGTATAGACGTCGAACAGGTGTCTAAAATTAAATCCATGGCAACCCACCTGCAGTTCTTATCTATCAGGGTCATTAAAAAAAAGTTGGGAACTATTTTAAAATCCACCATATTTTTTCTGAGTTTAAATTATCAGAAATTCCTTTTATTAGTAGGATGGTTCTGTTACTTACTGAAGAAATATGTACAACAGAAGTTTAAATACTTTTCCCAGAGAAATTCTTGACATCACGGAGCATGGAATAAACAGTGATTCGATTTTGCTCCCATATGCACCCATCTTTTAGGACTTTTGAAAATCTGTGAAAAATTGATGTGAAAATCCACACACATAATTGTGTATATTAACTAAATAAATATTGTATCAGTGATAGTCACCTGTGTCCTTTTTCAGAGTCTTTTTACAATCACTTCTTGTCCAAGGAACTTCAGCATTTCAAGTCACAGTCACACACAGACCTAACTGTGATAAGAGGTACTGTAAAAATACAGATGCTCAACTAATCGCAAACCTTACAGATGTATGAACTGACAGGTGGATAAAGTATGAAATCTACAAAGTTCTTCAGTCCGTTTTTTAACAATTCTCTTGCTTGCTTCTGACACTACTGAGGTCCCTTATGATCTGTATATTTTTCTCAGTCTACGAAGTGACAGTCTCCCTCCCACTTAGAAAGAACAAGTTGTTCAGACAGTAATAAGTCTCTGAAAGCTCACAGGAAACACAAGAATGCTTTTAGATAACAAGGATTTTTTCTTGTGGTTCAGGAGTTAATCACATCTTTTCCCGCTGCCTTCAGCATAATGAACTAGAAGCCACTGCTGTCTCTGCGTTCATGCCCCATCACAAATTTTTCAAGATTTGCAAGATAAATTTTTTTATACATTGTAGAAGACTGCTAAGGAGTCACTAAGGCTGCAAAATATAAATAGAGAAGATTTATAGCTGACCAGGATAAAAAGACCACTTTGGACTCAAGTACAAATAAGTGCTGGACAAGGTAATACATTACTTGTCATGAAAAGAAGTCTGCAAAGTCTCAGTGTTGAAGGTCTTGAATGAAGTTTATCAACACATTCGATTGCTACTAGAATAGCTAATAGAAGGTCAACTAATTGAAATCCAACTTCTAATTAACTTCAAAAGGGGTAAATTCTCATATTTCTGTACAGGATCTGCAGACACTTTCAAATTATTATCTATTTCTAATTTGTGAGAGCCTGGAATGGGTTGCCCAGGGTGGTGGTTGAGGACCCATCCCTGGAGGTGTTTAAGGCCAGGCTGGATGAGGCTCTGGCCAGCCTGACCTAGGGTGATCCCAGCCCATGGCAGAGGGGTTGGAACTGGATGATCCTGTGGTCCCTTCCAGCCCTGACTGATTCTATGATTCTATAAAGCCTGTGTTGCAGGTGCTTAGATCTAGAAAACAATATGGATGTGTTCCTGTGTGACTCAGTCTGGGTGGTCCTGCTGTGGCAGGGGAATAGGACTAGATGATCTTTCGAGGTCCCTTCCAATCCCCAATGATTCTATGATTCTTCTAGTTTTGTTACTAGGACTTACATCTGCTTTTTAAATTAATCCACGTGCTGCAAACTTACTTATTCTTTGCACCACACAAGCCTTTGTATTAATGTTCTTTCAGTTTAACCTGTATTAGGAGCTGCAGAAAAAAACCACATCTCCCAATTCAGCCACATCTCATCCCAGCTCAACTACCTCTATTAATTTACTATCAGAGCTGCAATAGGTTAATTTCCTCCATTTTTCAGCATTTAGAGGTTAAACAAAAAACATCTGCTTTTCAAACAGCTTTAATTGTCTTTCGTGATTGAGTGTGAGACCGGCTCTGTGTACTATCCTGAAACAGGATTCTCAAAATCAAGGAGGGTTTGTGCCTGTGGGAGTTTTGGAAATGTTCTGGAAGTAGTTGTTGTTCCGCACGTTGGAATGTGAGACTGGAGAAAGAGATGTAGAAGACGATAACACGTAAGCTCTTGTATCTGTGACGTCAATCTTTCCGTGACAAGGGACCACAGTTCTCTGTGTGTGTGTGTGTGTGTTGCAACAATAATAAATTAAAGGCTGTAGTGGAAATAATTTCTAGTAGGTGACAGGTTGGGAACTCAAAACACCAATGCTCACTGAAGGAATGAGATCTCCAACTACCTCCTTGTACATTACAGGCTTCCTGAACTTAGGGAACCTACAAGACAGTGGGATGAACTTGAACTTGCTCAATTCAAAGTTCACTCATTTTCACCTTCTACCAAAACTGCCTTTAGAATACAGAAACTTAACACATACCCCGTTTTCTTTGCTGTTAAAGGTAAGGAGTGACTCCATGTCACAATTAATCTCGGTGACGAAGAAGGTCCAGGCTGCAAGGCCTGTGCGTCCAGAGAGAGGTGTGGGGTCCCTGAGGTGGCTGAGGCTGCGCACTGAGGGCAGAGGCTGCTTTACTGGGCAGCTGCCAGGGATAGTTGGGGGTTATTTAGTCTAGACGATGAGGGGAGTTGCAGCCTGCAACTACCTGAAAGGAGGATGTAGAGAGGTGGGGGTTGGTCTCTTGTCACAAGGAAGAAGTGACAAGACAGGACGAATGGCCTCAAGTTGTACCAGGGGAAGTTTAGTAGGTTGGACGCTAGGAAGAACTTCTTCATCGAAAGGATCCTCAGGGAACCTACAGTTCCCCCAAGTCAGAGCCCGACTGCGGGCCACGCACCGCCTCGCTCCTTCCGCAGCAGGGCAGCGGCTGAGCGGGCCGGGCCGGGCCGGACCGAGGCGGGGCGGGACTGGCTGCGCTACCGCCTCCACCTTCGGACGAGCGGGAGGGAGTGACGTCGCGCGTCGCCGGCCGCGTTACGTCACTTCCGGGTGAGGCCAGCGCGCAGGTAGGGAGTCGGGGCTGTGGCGCCGGGGCCTGTTAGGCCGGAGCAAGGCCCGGCCCCGTGTCTTCCCGGTGAAAGCAGCCGCCAGTCCCTGGGGATCTCCACCAGCCGTTCGGTGAGTGGGCTCGGGGCTGGCACCATGGATCCCTTCCTGTCGCTGCAGCTCACCATCTCCCAGAACGTGTCGGAAAGAGAGGTCTGCTACATGAAGTCTCTCTGCCGGCACAAAGTGAGTAAAAGCAGGCTGGAGTCCGTGCAAATCGCCATGGACCTCTTCAGCATCCTCATGGAGCAGCAGGTCATTACGAAGAACAACGTGGTCTTTCTTGAAGAGATGCTGAAGACCATCCAAAGGGAAGATTTGGTCTCCCTGGTGAAGCAGTTCGTCGAGGAAGGAGAAGTTACAGACCCCGAAAATCAGCCAGATCCGAACGATAAGCGTAAGTGGGTTGTTTTCATAAGGTTCCCACCCCGGTACATCTGTACACATGGCTCTGCATGCACACCCCCAGCTCTGGGGATGCGCAGAGCAAGCGTGGAGCACAGCTGCCCACAAGCGCCGGCTGTCGCCGAGCTCACTGCTAAGGATGTTTCTGCTGGGGACTGCAGCACGGAGTTGTGTTCTACCCTGGAAGTGCACCGTGAGGGCAGCATAAGCTGCAAACAGTTTTATGGGGTCGAAACCGCCCCTTTTTACATTGAACGGTCACTTGGAATTAGAGAATCATTTGGCTGGAAAAGACCTTTAATATCAATCATTAACCTAATTGTCCCAACCCACCGTGAAACTGCCCTGAGCTCCAGATCTGCATGACTTTTAAACACACCCAGGGGTGTGACTTCACCCTCCTTCTGGGCAGTCAGTTCCAAGGCCTGATGACTCTTTCCAGGAAGAAGTTTTTACTAATGTGCAACCTAAACTTCCCCGATGTACCTTGAGGCCATTTCCTCTTGTCCTGTTATTTATTCCTTGTGAGAAGAGACCAACCCCCATCTCTCTCCAAATTCCTTTCAGGTAGTTGCAGTCAGCAATAAGGTCTCCACTCAACCTCCATCTCTCCAGACTAACAAGCTCCAGCTCTGTCAGCTGCTCTTCAAAGCTTGTTCTCCTCTGTACTTGCGATTCCAGGTGTATCCTATGGCTTTGCAGAGCACTCAGTACTTGTGATGCAGCAGGAACAGTAGCGTTTTGCTACAACACACAACCAACCTTTAAAAATACTCTCGTGTTTCTTGATAAATCCATCACTCAGTCTATTTCTGCTCTTCCAGGTCTTCAGAGAGCAGCGTTTGAAGTCATATGTGAGAATGTTGGGAGAGACTGGAAAATGCTGATGCGGAAACTGGGCATCAGTGATGTGACGCTGGACGGAATAGAGGTAGCCTATCCCCGCAACATGCGTGAACAGGTGTATCAGTCACTTCGAGAGTGGCAGAAGTGGAAGGGGAGAGAGGCAAAGGTGGAAGATTTAATAAAAACCCTTCGGAGCTGTGATATGAATTTGGCAGCAGACCTTGTTGAAGTGAAACTCTCAGAACTGAGCAGTGGAGCTGGCTGAAATCAAAAGGAACCCATTTCCAGGTCCCACAGATACGAATGAAAACAGTAAAGTACCTTCTACTCTCCTGAACCCAAATCACTATCATTGTTTCCATTACTTACTCTGCCGTTAGTTTGTGTGCCTTATCAGGTTGCTTTGTGGTCAGATGAAGACCAATATCAAAACAAATTTCTCTCGGATAATGCTTTGTAGTTTGATCCCTGTGAGATGCTCTAACCTGTAGAAGACCTAAATGCCATCCTTTTTTATAAATTATCACATTTTTGATCTACCACCTGCTGAGAACGTGTTTCGCTTTACTGCAGGGAATTTTCAGGTATATCTTCTCTGGAAATAATGTCTGTGTGACAATCCTGAGGCAACTGTAATGTAAAATTTCATGGGGAGGTTGAACTATTTAGTGCTTTTGTGGCCTATTACACCTGTAGCGTGAAAGGAGGGAGGAGGAGACCTCTTAGCTGTGTATTGAGTATCCAGTAATGGAATACATTTGCTGCCTGTCAAAGGACACTAAGCCAGCTGTAACCTCAGGCCCCAAGATTGCAGTATAAGGGCTAGATGGTGGATTTTTCTTGGCAGAAAACATGCCCAGGTTAAAAATTAACTAGTAGAAATCAAATGCCTGTGTCGAGGGCCTCCATCATGCTGAAGGAAATGTTTTGAACCTGTCAACTTTTGTGTGTCTCTCAGATGTTTACAACCGCCTCTTTTTACTGCTGTGAATATATTAATGTTCTTCCCTAGGAGCCATTTCAGAACCTGATGATGTCTGCTGGAAGTTGTGGCTCTCCTCGTAAGTGAACCGCAATTTCCTGTGCTCTTAGTATCAACTGTACTGTAGCAGAATCCTAGGAAACAACGTGGTTTCTTTTCGGTGGAGGGGTGTGAAAGCCCCCCCATGCAGCAAACCTATAGTACAGACTTTTCTCTAGCAATAACCTGTGAAGATTACCTGGGAGGCTTTGCCAAAGTTCTTTTCAAAGGGTGCTCCAGATCCAAAAGTTCTTCCAAGTCCTCTACAATTTTTTAGTCCATTCCTGTTCCTTGACATATTTGTTTAAAGTGTTTGTAAGAAACTAGCAGAGGAAAGAGGATTTATGAATAAAACCTGATTCCTTCCTCAACTTTAATTAAGAGCAGGCTTTGAAAAATGGCCTTCATGCCTAACCTGAGGCTGCAAAAGTTGCACAAGCTTCAGGACAATGCAGGGCTGTAGAGGCCTCTTGGGACTGTCCATTGTGTGAGGGGATGGAGAAAAAGTCCTCTGAAATTATTCTGACTTGAATGGATAGGATGTTTGTTATTGCAGACATCCTTTGAACTACATAAATGAGTGCCTGGGGAGGCATCTTTGTACCTGTGTTGACTTTCAGCTCCTTTCAGGGTGTTTTCACAGGGTGGCATCACTGTGAAGGCCAGGTGTCAGTTGGTGCCTCTTAATTTACACAGTGACACTTGAATGTAGTCAGTGGAAACTGCTGTAATGTCAACTTCACCTTTTCCTCATCGTTTTTCCTTAAATGGTTCTCAAGAAAAACACTTGCCAGGTTGTCAGCCTTCCAGTAGGAGAGACAGCACTGCGGTTCAGCTAAACGACTCGCTCCAGTGTTTTGGAGGTTTTTAATAGATAAGGACTTCATTCTGCGGTTTTAAATTCAATGATTGCTTCCGGCTTTTTCCCTTGAAGCCTCTAAGCAAGCTGTGTGAGGAGACGGGTAGAAGTGAAGTCAGTGCCGTGAGTTATGTTGGTGGTGAAACAGCTCTGCAGCAAGTTCCAAGTTCAGTCTGTCTGGTAACATGTTTTCTTATCCAGTTGTAGTAAGTCTTCTGCCTCACAGAAGAAGTAGATTTCTCTGGACTGTGAAGCATCTGACCTACTGCACAGAGCCAGGATATCTTAAAAATCAGCAGGAATAACTTGTTAGTTGTAGCCAGGCCCTCACCAGCAATATTGTGCCTCAGAAGATAAAACCCCTCTTGTTTCTTCAAAGATTTGTACACAGCGGATGTTTTACTGCTATGAAAGCACCGACCTAGACTGCATCAATCTCTGCAGTACCTCAGGGCCAATTGAAACTGTTTTTATTAGAGATTAAAAAGGTGATTATGTGAGAACAAACCAAATGGAACAAAGGGAACAAAGAACTTTTTATAAAGTGGAAAGGGTGCAATTTGTAAGGAAATGTGCTGTGATCCTGCTGGCAATCGTTTATTTTCAAATGAATATACATACTTTTATAATGAATTCAGGGTTTTATATTGTTTATATGCAGTAACTCCAGTGCTTCATTAAAAAAAAATACTTCCTTAAAACCAAAGTAAATATCACTGTGTTTTTTATATTATGGGTTTGAAGTCTGCAGTGGATTTGATGAATGGACCACTCGTTGGATAAGCTGCTGGCTGGACGGTTGCACCCACAGAGTTGTGATCAGTGACTCAGTGTCCAAAGGGAGAGGTGTGACAAGGGCTGTTCCTCAAGGGTTGGTACTCAGACCCGTGCTGTTTAACATCTTTGTTGGCTACGTGGACAGTGGAATTGAGTCAGTTTGCTGACGATGCCCAACTGTGTGGTGAAGACAACACCCTGGAGGGAAGGGAGGCTATCCAGAGGGACCTTGTCAGGCTCAAGGAGTGAGCTGTGCAAACTGCATGGAGTTCAGCAAGTGCAAGTACACCTGGGTTGAGGCAATCCCATGCACAAATGCAGATTGGGAGGAGGAAGGATTGAGGACAGCCCTGAGGAGAAGGACTTGGGGCTGGTGGTGGACCAGAAGCTTAACGAGCTATCTGTATGTGCTGGCAGCCCAGAAGGCCAGCTGTGTCCTGGGCTGCTTCAAAAGAAGCGGTGACAGTCGGTCGAAGGAGGTGATTCTCCCGCTCTGCTCTGCACTGGTGAGACCCCACCTGGAGTCCCCAGCATCAGAAGGACACAGAGCTCCTGGAAGGTGTCCAGAGGAGAGCAACTCAAATGAGCATAGGGCTGGAGCACCTCCCCTCTGAGGACCGGCTGAGCAAGGTGAGGTTGTTCAGCCTGGAGGAGGCTCCCAGGTGAACTTCAAGCAGCTTTCCAGTCTCTGAAGGGGGCTACAAGAAAGCTGGAGGAGGGTTTTTGACACGAGTGGTAGCAAGAGGACAAGGGGAAAGAGTTCCAGCCTTGAAGAGGGAAGATTGAGGTTGGACATGAGGAAAAAAATCTTTCCTATGAGGGTGGTGAGATGCTGGAATGGGCTGCCCAGGGAAGTGGTGGCTGCCCCATCCCAGGAGGTGTTGAAGGCCAGGTTGGCTGGGGCCCTGAGTAACTGCACTAGTGAAGGTGTCCATGCCCATGCCTGTGCAGGGGGGTTGGAACTGGATGACCTTTAAGGTCCCTTCCAACCCTGACCAATCTATGATTCTATGATCTCTGGGAGAAGGTAAGTATTGGATTTTTTTAAAGCAAGAGTGGTGATAAACAAACGTGTCATCTCCGTGTCCTTCTTGAGACAGTACAAAAAAAACGAAAAGCAAAAAGCTTTTTTAAGAATTTATCAGAAGAGCTCATGAGGCTGAAGCTCTAGCAGGAGCTGGATGTGAATGTTTTCACTTGGAAATAGAAAAAAATTTCTCTGACGGCCCCCAACAGCCTAAAATTGGGTTGTGGTGCAGCGTGCGCACGGGAGACAAGTGACCGAGTGCCTTATGATTGCTTCCTCTGCTAGTCAGGCTGCAGAAAGGGTGTTGTAGTTGTTTTATAATTAATTGAAAACGCAGCTCATAGCTTGTTTCAAACCCATACAGGCTTTTCAGAAGTTAAATGGATAGAGACTTGGCTGTTCCGTGAGGTACCTGCTGGCAGGTGCGCTTAAGGCTTGGAGTGTTTGAGAGGAGTAACTTAATCACCCGTTTTATTAAATTCTCTGATGCTCTGCAGGAGAATCTGCCTGTGAGGAGCTGCTAAAAGCTTCTCCTGGTCTCTTGAGAGCCTTGTTTCCTTGCAGCCCTGAGAAAACAAAACACATCACAACATGTTGAGACCAAGAAGTGTCATCGCAGGAGAATCCTCATTTTGGAGGTTTGTTTTTCTGTGTCGCTTCACAGTCTCCTTCAGGACCTGCTTGCGGGTTCCTCTGATCTGTGAAGACATCCATTCTGTATCACACGTTAGGGTGATTTTTTTTTTTCTAATTGCTTTGGTTTTGTTACTGAAATAGAAGAATTTTGCTAGACTCCATGAAATTTCCTCTTGTGCAAACTGGTCGTTGTGAATATTTCAAGTTCAATGCTTTGTTTTCCACGTTGCCCGTTCAACACACGTGGGTAGCTCTACTTCCTCCAGCCTTCACTTCAGCCCAAAATAATTGGCTACTTTCTGAAATCTAATTGCTTCGCTCGATTGTCTAAGGCAAAAAAGCTTAGCAACACGTGCTGTCCCTCTGAGCTCCCCTTGGCACCCAGCATGTTCTTAATTCAGGGCTCTTTTGTGACTATTCGTTCAATTTAAATTGATTTCTAATCGCTTTGCCGCTCTCACGATTATCAAGGGGTGGTTTGTGCTCCTCTTCCCATTCCCTGCATCGGATCACCCGTGCCCTTAAAATGTGTTCCAGCATGCAGAATATTTTTCAGAGTTGTTTTTCCTCAGTGATTTATTGCTTCTTTTCTCTGCCAGTGCTTTTACTGCAAGAGGAATTACAGAAACTTTGAACTGTGCACCGGAAAAATAGGAATCGGGCGGTGAGGTGAGGGGTAGGGGAAGGATTTTTGAGTAGAAGTTCAAGAACTGCTGAGGAATGTGCCTTTGATTTCAGACACTTTTTGTAGCTGAGGATTGCTTAACATGAAGGGGGTGTGTTGCAATGGGGTCTGGGAACTGTAAGGTTAGTGAGGAGGAAGCAGGGCTTTGCTCAGCTGCTGGGAAAGCACCGAGTGATGCCGGCTCCTGCGTGGGAGTCTGCGTGGAATAAACTTACAGGCGCTCGTAATGATTAAACCGGCCCAAGTTTCATCCGCAGAGCTATTTCTGCTGCCGTTTTCAGTCTCGAGAGCATCACACTTCCATTTGTCAAACCAGACTATAACTAACACAGGTTTGTTCTTGTCACATTTGATCTAGTAAACGTTATTAAAATAACTTCCTGTGCAACTTGGTCTAGGGGATCCTGCTGTGGCAGGGGGATTAGGTCTTTTGAGGTCCCTTCCAATCCCTGATGTTCTGTGATAACTTCCGAATCGATGATGCTGGTTGAGCGTCACTTTGGCGATTCCTGTGATTTGATCCATGTTGGGAAGTTGGAAACTTTTAATTCGTTTGTGGATGGTAATGCAGCTTTTTTTTTCCTTTCAGCCTGAAGTTTAGGTTGTTGGGGCGTGGGGAAAAAGGGGGTAAAGCAGTGCTTTGGGCAGCTTGCAGCGCTTGAGAGAGTTTCCAGAGTAACCAGCTGCTGTTGCAGCAACCACGAGGTTTGTGTTTTCTGACTCTCCAGAGACTGGTAAATAAAACATCTCAAAAGGAGGTTTTGAGGACTATCTCCAGTAAGTTCCTTTGCTAAGGAAAGCAGCTTAATCACCGAGTTATTGAGGGTGGAAGAGAGTTCTGAGATCATCCAGCCCAGGCCAGGACCGAACACCACCACAAGCAGTTAGAGCAGGGCACTGAGGGCCACAGCCAGGCTGGACTTAAACAGCTCCAGCCACGGGGATTCCACCACTGCCCTGGGCAGTCCAGTCCAGGCCCTGATCACCTTTTCCACGAGGAAGGGCTTCCTGACATCCAGCCTAACCCTCCCCTGGCAGCTTCAGGCCCTCTCGGCCTGGTGCTGGGTGCCTGGGAGAAGAGCCTGACCCCCACCTGACTGCAGCCTCCCTTCAGGGAGTTGGAGAGAGGGAGAAGGTCCCCCCTGAGTCTCCTCCAGGCCAAACACCCCCAGCTCCCTCAGCCTCTCCCCATCAGATTTCCCTCCAGCCCCTTCCCCAGCCTCGTGGCTCCTCTGGAGCTGCTCCAGCCCCTCCATCTCTTTCTTGAAGTGAGGGCCCAGCACTGCCCCCAGCACTCGAGGGGAGGCCTTAACATCAGCTTTGTAGGCCTGAAGCTTCGGAAAGGTGTCGAACGGGCATTTTCATCTGTTCCGCAGTGCTGAAGCCTTCAGACCAGCCTCTTGGGCTGCGTGAAGTCACACAGAGAGGAAACTGGACCAGTGGCACCAGAGACCTGGAAACTGTCCAGCTGGGGCTCTCTGCGGTAGGTGTTTGGTTTACAGGGGAGCCTGGCTTGGTGGAACTTGAATGCACAGCAACAATCTTGTCATTGAAAATCCTCACAATTGTTTTAACGCTGCCTTTTCCATTCCTTAATCCCGTTACTCCACGGGATTAAGAATATAATCGGTTCCTTTAGGGTGTCGCAGTAGCTCCAGGCTGCTCAAAGGATCAGTTGTTGAAGTCAGTCCATTTCAGACGTTGAACTGCCGGTTGATTTCTGGGACAGGATCTTTGTAGATAACACCGGTATCTGTCAACAACCCCAGGTTGTTGGGGACTGACCTGTTGGAGAGCAGCACAGGAGAAAGGGACCTGGGGGTCCTGGTGGCCAGCAGGATGGCCAGGAGCCAGCAATGGGCCCTTGTGGCCAAGAAGGCAAATGGTATGGGAGGATCGGAACAGGACTGGTTAGTAGATGGGGAGAGGTTTTCCTCCCCCTCTGCTTTGCCCTGCTGAGACCACATCTGGAGTATGGTGTCCAGCTGATGAATATGGGAAGGGTGGGTGTCAGGAGGACGGAGCCAGGCTTTGCTCAGGGGCACCCAATGACAGGACAAGGGGCAATGGGTGTCACCTGGAACAGAGGAGGTTCCACATCAGTCTGAGAAAGAACTTCCTGGTGAGGGTGGCAGAGCCCTGGAAGGGGCTGCCCAGGGGGGTTGCGGAGTCTCCTTCTCGGGAGATGTTAAAACCCACCTGGCCATGTTCCTGTGCCACTGGATCTAGGGGATCCTGCTGTGGCAGGGAGATTGGACTGGATGATCTTTTGAGGTCCATCCCTAATGGTCCTTGATTCTGTGGGTACTGCTGTATCTGCACCATCCTCCATGGGTTCACCCAAGGGTGCAGACCAGCATGATCCTGGGTGGCTGTGGGGTGTGTCTTTGGGGCTGTTTGACCATGAGATCCTTCTTTTGGAGGTTGCAATGCCCTGCCTGGACCCCACATGAGTTAGGGGCAGCAGGGTGGGCTATGGGTGCCCCCCGGGTGCCCCACTGAGTCTTGCTTTACTCCTCCAAGGACACATTCCAGCTCCACCTGAGGAGCACCAGCAGCCCCATTGAGGTGTACCTGTGCCCAGAGGAGATCACCGAGGACAGCCCCAGCAAGGAACACGCCGTCCCCTCCGCTGACACCTCCACACGGGACCACAGCGCACCCCCTTCCTCGCTGAACAGCCCCAGACCAGCCCCACAGCTGCCTCACACCATCCCTCAGACTTGGGGGAGCATGGAAACCCCCTCATCACCCCAATCTTTGCCTTTTACCATCTCAGGGGAGGCTATTTCACTGCTGGAGGTTGGCCTCCCAGGGTCCCCCCAGCATCTCCTGCAGCAGACAGAGGACCAGTTGCCCTGTGTCCCCTCCCACTTGGACTCGGGACCCTTCATCGCCTTCTCACCCCCCCTGGAACCGGATGACTATCTCTGGGGGCTGGAGGGGGAGGGCATCAGTGACCTCTTTGAGGCATACGACCTTGGGGATCTGCTGAAGGACTGACCCCCCCCCCCACTTCCCTTTGCCACTGTCTGTTCCCGTCACTCATGTCCTGAGCGTGTGAGGTCTCTGCAGAGCGGCTGGAGCACATGGGATGGGCTGGGGAATGCTGCGTGGTCGTGGTGATGGTGATGGGGTCTCCTGCTGGCCACCCTGGTGGCTTCTTGTTCTCATGGGTGGTTGATTGCCTGGGGCTGTGTTTGTCACAAGCTCCTGGGGAGGATCTGGCCAGGTTCCATCCCAGTGCTGGCCGTAAAGCTTTTGGGTGCTCTCTGACATACCCCC
>JAOXOE010030526.1:0-12971 GCA_028565055.1 Phoeniculus purpureus
ATGAGGTCACCCCTCAGTCTCCTTTTCTCCAAGCTCAAGAGACCCAGCTCCCTCAGCCTTTCCTCATCAGGGAGGTGGTCCACAGGGATGTATGCTTTTCCTCTTTGTGTTGGTTAATTGCGGCAAAGGAGCTCACATACACAACTAAAATGTCCATCTACCTAAACTAGAGGAAATGCTAAGCACACAGCTTTTGTGATAGAACACACACAGAATCATACTGAGTAACCTCATTTTCTGCTCCTGTTAAGTCTTTGGTCATTATGGGGTTTGTAAACACTACTCTGGATGTAGATTGCTAGGTCAGAAGTGGATGGAACTCATCCCTCCGCACTGTAGCGGTTCTGTCCGCTCTATCTTGAATTTTCAAAAATGTATTTCCTATTCCTCATAGACAATGTATTTTGAAACAGGTTGAGGTATTTGGTGTTAAAACCCAGGTGGTTTTTTTAGTGTCTCCACTTAACTACTGGAAGTTGTTGCAGAAGCGTTCACAGGCAGAATTTTTCATTTTGAAGATGGCATCTTGGCATTGTATAACACTCCTGAGGAGAAACCAGTCTCTCAAGCAAGCTGGTTGCTTTCTTTGAGGTTGCAGGAGCCTCCATTGGAAGAATCCTTGCAGTAGCATGTTCACCTGGAACAGGTTAGACTACCTGTGCTTTTACTTTGCTCACTTCTTAAAGCACAGTTGGCCTATAGTCACAAGATCACAGAATCATTAAGATTGAAAAGGAGCTCTAAGATCAAGTCAACCTTCAGCCCAACCCCTCAATGACCACCAGACCACGTCCCAAAATACCACATGTGCTTGCCATATGAACCCCTCC
The DNA here is from genome assembly GCA_028565055.1 of Phoeniculus purpureus. Taxonomy (NCBI): domain Eukaryota; kingdom Metazoa; phylum Chordata; class Aves; order Bucerotiformes; family Phoeniculidae; genus Phoeniculus; species Phoeniculus purpureus. The sequence goes on from JAOXOE010030526.1 coordinate 831, forward strand.
ACGGATGGTGACTCTGCCACTTCTCTGGGCAGCCTGTCCCAATGTTGAACTGCTCTTTCACTGAATACATTTTCCTCCTGGAACAACTTGCTGGTTGTTTAGGACAATAGGGGATACTCTCAGCCTCCTCTTCTTCATACTAAACAATCCCAGCTCCCTCTGCCTCTCCTTGTAAGACATGTTCTCCAATCCCTTAATCAGCTTGGTTGCCCTTCTCTGTCCTTGCTCCAACACCTCAGTGTCTTTCTTGTATTATGGTGCCCAAAACTGGACACAATATTTGAGGTGTGGTCTCACCAGTGCTGAGTACGTCCCTATTCCTGCTGGCCATGCTAATTTTGATGCAGACCAGGGTGCTGAGCTGGCTCACGCTCAGCTGCTGTTAACCAACACCCCCAGGTCCTTTACAGGCAGTCAGATTTCCAGCCATTCTTCCCCAAGCCTGTAGCAGTGCATGTAATCATTGTGGCCAAAGTGCAGGACCCTGCACTTGGCCTTATTAACCCCCATACAACCTATCCCAATGTCTCTGTAGAGCTTTCTTACCCTCAGCCAGGTCACTGCTCCTGCCTAATTTTGTGTTGTCTGCAAACTTACTGAGGGTGCACTCAGTTGCCTCATCTAAGTCATTGAAAAAGATGTTAAACAGGACTGGCACTTCCATACTGAGCCCTGAAGAACTCTACTCATGACTGATTGCCAACTGGATTTCAACCCATTTACCACAGATCTCTGGGCTTGGCCATTCAGCTAGTTTTTCACCCAGCAGAGTCCACCTGTCTAAGCCATGAGCCACCAGCTTCCCCATCAGGATGCTGAGGGAGTCTTGTGGGATCACTGCAGCATCTGGAAAATCCATTTATATTGATTACTTTAGATGGTATGTAGAACATCTCCTGCTTTCATAGTGAGGGGAATTAGCTCAGATGGTAGAGCGCTCGCTTAGCATGCGAGAGGTAGCGGGATCGATGCCCGCATTCTCCAGTGTTTTGGCTTGGACCTGCTTAGGAAGACTCCAGAGCTCCTGTAACAGCTTATACCTACTGCTATGGAGCTGAACAAAGGGTCTAGCTGTGTCTCAAGTCCATGGTCTTGACCTTCATGCAGAGGCTTGCCGGGAAGCTGTTACACCACCTGGGAGTTTGCTGATAGGGGTGCTGTGTGCGTGCAGATACAGGGCTGATGCTGTGGTTAGAGTTACTGCATAGACCTGAATTTTATACTTATATCCCAATTATAACTCAAACTTAACAGCTTTTGGCACAAAGCCAATTGAGTCCTGTTGGAATTCTTTGAAGACTGATGAGTGTATTTCTATCTGAATTGGATTTTGCCCAAAGTCTTTTAGACAGACATGTTAAAAAAAGCAAGAAGCAGGTTTGTGGTTTGGTTTGGGAGTTTTTGTTCTTGTAACAATGGGATAGAAAAAGAAAAAGCCCCGTTATAGAAGTGCAGCTGGATTGAGTGCGTAAGTGTATTATGTTTGTTCAGTAAGATCAGCAGTGTTTACCCCTTTGGATAAAGAAACAAGCACTCACAGCCTGAGACAAATGGTAAACGAAAAAGCAACAAGACCAGCCATTAGACTTTTAAGAAAAGCGGATTTTGCTATTCAGTTGTACAAATTGATGATGTAATTTGCTTTACAAAGTGTAAGGAGGAGACAGAACTTTCATTCAGAGAGGGGTATTAAATTGTAAGTAGTTTTATCATGTAATAACGTTGCATTAGTCATCCTCTAAAAATATATTTAATTGGCTCGCTTTTATTAATCTGCAAGAATTTTTGCTGTTGATCATTACAAGGAGTGTAAATGATGAGGTAGGTGATGAAAACCAAGTTCTTTTAGGAATTTATATGTGTTTATATGAAGTGTATTGACAGAGCACTGGAACAGGGCGCCCAGAGAGGTTGTGGAGTCTCCTTCTCTGGAGATGTTTAAAACCCACCTGGACATGTTCCTGTGCGACTTGGTCTAGGTGATCCTTTTGTGGACTAGGTGGTTTTTTGAGGTCACTTCCAAGCCTTAGTGTTCTATGATTGTGTGATCTCTGATTCACCATATATGCGCTTAATTTAAGAACATAGATGTTTTATTTGCATTATCCTAAGAATTTATCCGTAGATTGTAAACAGTGTAGAATAAAATAGTTCAGTTTGAAGGGACTTACAAGCATCATCTAGTCCAACTGCGTGATTATTTCAGTGCTGACCAAATGTTAGAGCACGTTGTTAAGGACATTGTCCAAATACCTCTGAAACAGTGATGGACTCAGGGCATTGACCACATCTATAAGAAACCTGATCCAGAGTTTGACCACCCTCTTGGTAAAGAAATGCTTCCTGATGTCCAGCATGAACTTCTCCTGAAACATCTTTGAACCATCCCTGCATGTCCTGTCCCTGGATACCAGGAAAAGAGATCAGAATCTTCCTCTCCACCTCTCTTCTTCATCAAGTTCAGGAGAGCATTGAGGTCACCCCTTAGCATCCTTTTCTCCAAACTAGATAAGCCCAAAGTCCTCAGCCACTCCTCAGAGGATATTCCTTCCTGCCCTTTCACGAGCTTTGTTGCCCTCCTTCTCTGTACACGTTCAAGGACCTTTGCATCCTTCTACCTAGGGCGTCACTGCTGCACATCACAGTACTGACAGTGACACCACCCGAAAGGTGAACATGGAGAAAATCACCTCTCTTGACTGGCTGGTTCTGCTGTGTTTGTGATGTGCCCCAGGATACTCCTAACACCTGTTGAAGGAAGTACAGGTACAGACAGTGCATAGATAGGTGAGATATACATGTAGATATAGAGACATCAAAGATAATTAGGAAGCTCTGTTGATAGCCACAGATTTTGCTATGTTATTTCCCAAGTGGTTGATTATTATCATACCTCATGTTAGTTGACTAGTTAGAAGCAAACTACACTCTAGGTGATCCTGCTCTGGCAGGGGTGTTGGACTTCATCTTTCGAGGTCCCTTCCAATCCCTAATATTCTGTGAACATAAAGGTCATTTTATAGAACTGCCAAGAAGAAGCTGCAAGAATTTATGGGTTCCCTACTGGGAGTCTATAATCAAAGCCCTCATTTCTTTTTCTTCTTTCTGGAAGTGTGTTAGTGCTCTCTGTTGCTATGCCATTGTTATAAGTTACTAGCCATTCAGGTTGTTCATGACCAAAAGATCATTAAATTGCAGTAGAAAACAGCGCAATTTCCATGACACTTATCAAGGAGGTCATATAAAACTGCCTTTGTGCTGTAAGATTTTAAAAGGTGAGGCTCCTTGCTCTTTTCAATAAAAGAAACAAAATTCAGTTCCATAATGCTCTTTTTTTGTTGTATTTGAAAGAAAATTATTTTCTTAAGTGATTGTGAAACCATCAGTACTAGTAGAACTCTTCTAAAGAACTCTCAGCATAAAACTCCTAAAGTTAATCAAACATTACCATTAGTTCCTGTTAATAGACTCTTTTGTCTAACTGGCATCTCTTATCAATTTCCTTTAAAGGTCTTAATTTTTTAAAGGTCTATTGATCTGAAGAAGCTTCACGTTGAGCAAGTGCAGAGGAGGGCAACGAAGCTAGTGGAGGGCCTGGAGAATCTTATGAGGAGGGATTGACAGAATTGGGGCTGCTTAGTTTGAGGAAGAGGAGGCTTAGGAGAGACCTCATGGCTCTCTACAACTATCTGAAAGGACATTGTAGAGATGTTGGTGCTGGTCTCTTCTTACAAGTAATTAGTGATAGAATCAGAGGGAAGGGCTTCAAGCTTCAACAGAAGAGGTTTAGACTGGACATCATGAGAAAATTCTTCATGGAAAGAGTGGTTAAGTATTGGAATGGGCTGCCCATGGTGGTGGTTGAGTCCCCATCCCTGGAAGAGTTTCAGAGATGCTTAGACGTAGTATTGGGGGATGTGTTTTAGGAGCGAACTTGCAGAGTAGGGTTGGTGGTTGGACTCGATGATCCCAAGAGTCTTTTACCAACCAGAATGATTTTATAATTACAAATAAATCCATTTGCTGCAGGATGTGAAGACAAGGTGTGTGTGCTGTGGTTTACATAACAATGGTTTTGTCATCCCTGGATGCATTTAAAAATCCTGTAGATATGCTGCTCAGGGACGTGGTTTAGTGGTGGGCTCAGAAGAGTTAGGTTGATGGTTGGACCTGATGACCTAAAAAGATCTTTTCCAACATAAAATATTCTATGATTCTATTTGAATTAGAAATCACACTTTCAGTTGCATATAGAAACATTAGGGATTGGAAGGGACCTCGAAAGATCATCTAGTCCAATCCCCCTGCCACAGCAGGATCATTCAGAACGCTGCTAACCACAGATATAACAGTTGTGCTTTTTTGTGATTCTCTTTCCCATCCCAGTGGGATAGGAGCTGTGAGGAGCTTAATTACTGACTGGGGTGAAACCACAACCCTTACATGCAACTTTAGTAAGATTACAGTAAAAACAAGTAGCCAAAATAAATCTTGTGGAAAGCACGGATTGATTTTTGTGTTTTTTTGGTGGTTTTTTTTTTAGCTGAAAGTTGTGACTTTTAAGAAAGCAAAGAAGAACTCAGTACTTGGAAACTCACACTTGAGTCCAGGTGCTTTGTTTCCACTAGATGATCTTTTCGAGGTCCCTTCCAATCCCTAATGTTCTGTGAAGTATTTTACTGTTTTCCATCCCACCTTCCTTAGTTCTGGGCAAATAGTTTTTAGCTTTTGTTTGCTACAGGTGTAACTTGGATGGCTGGGGTGATGGTGGTTACTGGATATCAACTACTGCTGAGAGTCTGTCTTGTTACTGTCAGTCAGTCCTTGTCAGGCTTCTTGCCATCATTTCAGCACATAAGACAAGGATTGGCTGAACTGAAAAGTTAAGTTTATCACCGAATCTTCAGCAGTGAAAGGAATTACTACAACCTCCACCAGCTTTGTGACTGTGTGCTGGACATCAAGACGTAAAGCTGGTCAGGTGAATCTCATTGGCATGAAGTTCATGAAATACACTACAGTACTGCTCAATGCCTCTAGAAGCAAAAGCAAAACACTTGGCTGTAAAAACACATTTTGTGAGTCTTTCCACCCTTGAGATGTCGGTGGTAACAGATTATAATTGCCCTGTGTGACAAAGCTGTAAAATTCAGTGTGTGATGTTCCTACCACAGAACTTTGCACAGTATCTTGATTGTTTTTCCCCCATGCTGTTTTCCCAGAACCGCTTTTAATTCTTCTCCTTCGGGGGAAAACAGGATGCTGTAAGGAAGACACAGTGCAAATCTAAGCCTCCACTGTTGTAGGCAGCAAGTGCTCTTGCTGCTGTAGCAGAGCTACTTTGGCATTCTTTCAAAGCAAAAATAATTAAAAAAATCTTTCATCTCAGCTGTTTTCAAACCAAATGGATTTCTTTGGTAAAGAACATCATCTTTTCTACTGTCAGAAATACTGTGGTGACGTGTTATAGATTCTTCATGTTATTTATGATCAGAAATCAAAACACCAACATACACTTCAGAAGCAAATAGGGTTTGTGTCCTATAACCAACCCCCATTCCATACACCTGTAGGCACAACCGTATTTTCTGTACCACATGGATGATCACTTAACAAGCAGATTCTCCCCCGACAACATCTTAGCTGAATAGTCTTAATCCTTGGTGGTAATTTGGGTGATATGTTTCAAGCATGAACTTGTAGAGCAGGGGTGATGCTTAGACTCGATGATCCCAAAGGGTCTTTTCCAGCCTGAATGATTTTGTGGTTCTGTGATTTCAGTATTTCCTTGGTTGCTGCAGTTTCACTGCTTGAGCTGGGAAGAAAGTTAGAAACTCCAGTAAACACCTGGAGGTGGAAATAGTGAAGCTGTGTATCGTTAAGTGTACAACATGCTTTCCTCTGTGCTAGAGGAAACCTTGAAAGGAAACCTTAAATTCCTTAACAGTGAGATGAAAGGGAAGGGCAAATGTGAAAAGAGGATGATGGACAAACCTGAGACGTTTTTAAGCGGTCTAAAGGAGTCATTTAGAAATGTGCCATGAACCATCCAGCCTTATTTGATTCTGGAGAAAGCAGTCAGGTTTTTCCTTTAAGTCTTTTCAGTAGTTGATCTGTCTCATCTAATAGCCTTCTCCCACTTCTACAGATGTAACTTTCCCCCACTACGGTCCTGGAGTATCACCTCTGCCTCCTTTTATTTTGTTTCAGGTAGTTATCCCACCACTCATCCTCTTACTGACAGATTTGGTGCCCTGTGCTTTGAAGAGCTGGCTGAGTTCCAGCCTGGAGACTAGAAGGGAAAAGCCTGCTCAGAGGCTGGGGGTAGGGAGAGATGGCTGCTTTGCTGGGTGGATTTGGGTTCTTCCAAAGGTCTTAAAAACCCCTGTTGAGTGAGACTGCCTAATGGTGCTGGTTGCTGTGGGAGAAAGTGTAGTATCCCATCAAACTGAGTTGCAATGTATTTGCTGTCAGATGAGTACATAAGGGAGGCTGCTTTGCTTTCCCCTCTATACTGGTTGTGTGGAGTGTTTCACATCAGCTGAAGAGTTTCAGAGCTGGCTCCAACAGGGTCTAGAAGCAAAGCTTTCTTCCTGGTATCATATGCAGGGAGCCTGGAGGGTGCTGCCAGGGCTCCTGAAACCCCAGAAGTTGGCCTAGGTGAAGGTGAGCAGGAAGCTGTCAGCCCTGGGGGGATGCTGAGGACAGCATATCTTCAGTATATCTGAACACAGCTGCCTTTCATGCTCTGGAGCCTCTACTGTGGCTTTATATGCTAAATTACCCCCAGAATAGACATCCCTATGACACATCTTTAGAAAGAATTATGCTTTTAACAAAAGAGAGGTTTTCCCTTTTTTTTTTTCTATAGCTGTTGGTTTTTTTTGTTCCCTTTTTTGCTCATTTTCTTGCACAATACGGATGATCAGAATTTTGTTCCCTTAAGCCAGTATTATTCCACTCAGGGCTGATTCAACTATTCTCATTAGATATGAGAATATATGTGCAGCTTCAAAGAGGAGTGTGCAGTGCTGGGGTTTGTAGGTTTGGCAGAGTTACAGCAGCAAAACAACTGAAAATTTGCTAAGATGGGAAGGGAAGGAATAGCAGAAGACTTTGTATTTGTTACTCCTTTTGGGATGAAGTGTATTTATTTGACCCTGATTTTAAAGCTCCTCTTCAGTGTATGTGAATTAATGCACTGACTACATACTGATGCATTTTAATGGAAGATTCTTAAGTCATTTTAGATTAAAGGTTATTTATTACACTATGATGCCTTGCAGTTCTTCCCACTTCTGTACATTGCTCTGAGTCTCTTTAGTGCTTTAAAATCCTAATGTACATCAAGGAGCTACTTGATGTCACGTTCAGACTAACACCTACAGCATCTGCAAGCAAGATCCAGTTGATCCTCAGGTTACTCTGTCAAGTAAGAACTTGTAGGTCAGAGATGCATGTGAGAGGACAGAGGTGCACGTGGCGTTTCCTATCCTTAAAGAAGAGTGGCTCACTCCTTTCTCAAGTAAGTTAGTTACAGAATGGTGTCCCAGTAACCAGCTTGTAGATATGTAATCAAATGTCTACAGAGAAGAAGGAGCCCTTCTTGCAGTCCAGGTGTGCATACCAAAGTGGGAACACAGTGCTCTCCCCCACCTTCCTAAGGATTACTTTAGATTGGTTTCCAAACTGTTTAAAGACTTGTAAATCTTTTTTTCAATACATTTAGTGCTTCAGTTTCCAGTTAAGGTATATTTGGGGAAAAAAAAGGGGGCAGATTTCTTGTTCTCTTGACTGTCTCAATTTAACTTGATAAGCTGAATTTTGGCTCAGCTGTCAAATGCAAACCCACTTGGTCTGGGTGATCCTGCTGTGGCAGGGGGATTGGACTAGATGATCTTTTGAGGTCCCTTCCAACCCCTAATGATTCTATGATTCTAAATACATCAAGCCAACTGCAACCATACTGTGTTCAGACAGGACTAGACTTGGGCTGGCTAGTGTGTGTGTTTCTAGATACTGTCTTGTAGCCCCCTTTTCCAGTTTCTTGAAATTCATGGAATATGATGCTCTGGCACACCTAATCTTCTCAAATGTATTTGCCAAGTATACTGGTTCATGCTGAAGAGCAGGAAATCAAAGTCTTGGGCTGGAAGCAAACTGTTCCATACATAGAAGAACTTGAGAAGCAAAAGAACTTCTTGCCAGAGTTGATGCTCATTACCGGAGCTGTGATGTCAGTGTGCAGCCTTCAGTTCCTCCATCCAGGGCTCACTTCTGCCAGTTTGTCTTCCTCAGCCTCTACCCATAGCTATTCTGCTTGGAGGCAAGCGGTTTGATTGGCATTGTCAGCTGTCACAACAGAGGTGCACGGTGCCATCAGGAGCATGCTGTCATGGAACAGCAAGCACTGCAGGTGTCACTGAGAGCTCCACTCGCCTTCCAAATGTGTAGGGGTTTTACACTGGAATATGAATACCATCTGTTGCTCACTTGAGGTGTGGACTCTATAAATAACTTAGAAAGAACTGCCATTCTGCTGTGGTAAATTTCAGCTGCCTCAAGATTTTGGGGGGTTTTGACCTGATTTAAACCAGCTTTCTCTTCATGTTACAGACAGGAGTCTTTATTGATCCCTAAGAGCCAACTGACTATTTTTCATAAGCAGCACTGAGTATGTCCTGTTGTGATGTGTCTCTGCTCAGGCTGGCTGCTATAGACTGTCAGTGCTAGTGAACAGAGCAGCAAAATGGGTCCAATAGATCTGGAGCACAAACAGGTATCAAAAGTGCACCATCAATACCATGCATGTGCTGTTCTTTACCCTTCTGACTAGCTCTGATTTGGTCCTGTGCACTGAATGGTTGCAGTCCATCAGCTGTTCTCCTGCCTCTCTTCTTTGTGTTACTGCGTTCCAATGTGCATGTCTGCTCCACACAAAAGTCTCATATAGGTTTACCCAACATGTAAGACATGGCTGGCAGGAATGCCTTCATGCTTCAAATTTAGGTGACTGAATAAGCAAACCATGACTTTTTGCTAGCCTCATGATGGCTGTGTAGTTTCATCAGCACATGGGCAAAGATCAATGCACGGTTCATTGCACGAGTCCTTTAGCCCACACCTCACCTTGGATCTGTGTGGGTTAAAAAACTCCAATTCCCCAAGACTTCTGAGAGAATAGAGCAGTTCTTCCTCTTCTTTTGTATGTTCAAGGTATCAGTTGTGCAGTTGTCAAGTTCAGGTGAACCCTGAAAGTGGACAGGTTTTTTTTAAAGCCATCTAATGGTTTCCAGATTGAGTTTTTCCTTTCACACAGAAGCTGATGATTGGTCTTAACTTTTCTATATAGTGATGCAGTTATTGTTTTCATCCTGATGTAGGTGCATTTCTGAGTATCTATTTGTGAGCTAATCTGGCTGGCTACAGTTGAAGAGACGATGTTCTGGAAAAGCTGAACGTGGTAAATCTGGCAGCTTTTCTAGGTGTCTCTTTACGAGATAATCTTGCCTGTCACAGTTGAAAAGACAATGCCTTAGAAAAGCTGAACACAGTAAATCTGGCAGCTTTAATCATCAAGTGTATTTATTCCTTTGGGAACTTTGTAGTTTCATGGTCAGACTTGATAATGCAACCAATAATGAAAGTTCAAGGCTGTAACCCCATTACGTGCCACTACAGGAAATTATCTGCAGTAAACTGATCACTACAGACCACTGTCAGTCCTTTCAGGAGCCAGAGAATAACCCTGAATATTCAGGCTAATATCTGTTCTTTCCTAGTCAAACAAACCAGTTACTTTAAGAAAATTGTGGAGAAAAAGTGTGAAGTCGTCTTGTGTTGATCACTTCATGGAGTATCTCCAGAGGAAAAGCCAAATTAATTGTTTAGGTGTACAAAGAACTCCTCAAACAGTATGAAACACACTGGAGTACCTTCAGTGGACTATAACTACATCAATTCCTCACCAGTAAAACACACAACACCTTGCAAGAACATAGATAGTACATCCTGTCTATGTGAACTGGTTGCTGTCTCCAAAGTCCAGCTTGAATGAGCCAGTAGGTAGGCAGTGTAAATAAGAAGTGAATAAATAAAATATACTAGTACATAAGCTGAAACCGATAAGCTAAAATTACTGTGGGTCTAGTTCAGATGTCTGCCGCCTTAGAAACTGTCAGTCACACCCAATCTCACATGAGGTGCTATGAGCCACTCAAAACCTGTGGTAATTAACCGCTGTCACCTAGTTACAGCTTTTGTAGGAAGAAAGAACATGCCTGTAATCCATAAATAAATTGGGTGGGAGGAGAGAACGTCCTTGATATTTTACATGCCTCAGTCATGTGAATTGGAAGGCAAAGCCTTCAGTAAAAACGCTGCTTACATCTTTTTGACCTTTACCCTGCTTTGACAATGAATCAAGAGATTCCCCACCAAATGATTAAAAACCCTTAATGCTCACGGCGTGTTGTACATCTTTTTAGATTAGTGCAATGATCACAAGGACGTGAGGATGATTGTCAGAATAGTGAGTAGTCAGCATTAAAAAATAGGTCAAGAAACAGGAAAATTAGTAGATTATATCTGGAGCCATAAAAAGCCTGTTATGGCTCTTTGCCTGATTAAGATGCACTACTAGGATGTGTCTTAAATTGGACAAAGACTTTTGATAAGGTGGCTATTAACATTCTGAAAGACCTTGTCTGCTGGGAATACGGACACAATAATTTTCTGGCTAGTTTACTGCTAATTTAGCATCAATTTCCTAATCACCTATTTCTCCTCTCTTATTAGAGTGATTAAAGTGAAAATGGGATTAATCTAAATTCAGAAGTACTGGCTAACCTTTGCTCCGATAAAGCTTTCCCAGGCTTTGCTATAGATCCACTTCTGAAAGTGGCTTATGAAGAAGGACTTTTGTCCATGATGCCTGATGCTAATAGCATCAGTTTGCCTTTTTTTGACTTTCTGATCCCATATTTTCTGGACAGCTGCTCTAAAGAGAGGAGATCTTGAGCAATTCAGCCATATGATGAAGCAATGCCAGCAGATCAGTCAGCCTGGTTCTTTGCATTTCTCTCAGCTACTTTTTCTCTTGTCTTGAAAATTACTTTTCATCTATAACAGTCTGCCTTTCCTCCCTCCAGACACTTGCAGAAAAAGTCAAGCTTTCTGTTTTTCCAGTTTTGAAAACCCTTTAATCAAACTGCTTCCAAGACATAAATAACATAAGAGAGGTAAGAGAAAATTATATTGTGGAAGATTCTCATTAAAATTGAAAGGAGTGTTATTAATTCACAGAACATTAGGGATTGGAAGGGACCTCGAAAGATCACCCAGTCCAATCCCCCTGCCACAGCAGGATCACCTAGATCAAGTTGCACAGGAACATATCCAGGTGGATTTTAAATGTCTCCAGAGAAGGAGTCTCCACAACCTCCCTCAACAACCCACGAGCACAGGAAGATCTGCTTGGCCTAATGTGTCTGCCAAGTACAGATGGGTGTGAAGAGTAGAAGAGGAGAAGACTACCTATGGTGCTTTTATGTGTAACAAAAGTCATCTTGATATTTCTCTCGAGAGTTGAGATCTGCCTTGAAATCAGATCTGGGTCTGGTGTGGTGTCAACATTCCTAGCTTCATCCATTATTGGGTTCAGGGCGCTCTACTTGTCAGTGGACTGTTCCCGAGATTAAGTGGGTAGGTTGATCTACCACTACTCAATCCACCACATCTACTAACATCTACTGAAGAGGTGGGAAGATGTGGAATAGAAACATCCTGGGCTGGTGGCAAAAAATGGCAGAGAAGTAATGGATAAATCTTTTTTGTTAGTACCAGACTTACTTCCTCCAGGAGAATTGTTCTACCTGGTCACTATTAAAGAAAATAATCCAGATGACTTGGTCTAGGTGATCTTGCTCTGGCAGGGGGATTGGGCTAGGTGATCTTTTGAGGTCCCTTCCAATCCCTAATGTTCTGTGATTCTGTGAACACCCCTTTTCAGTGCACTGTCACTTCTCACAATATTAGAAGTTTCTTCTCCTATTGATGTGGAACCTCCTTGCCCCTTGTCCTATCATTAGATGACACTGAGCAGAGCCTGGCTCCATCCTCCTGACACCCACCCTTCACATA
>JAOXOE010030527.1:0-12970 GCA_028565055.1 Phoeniculus purpureus
CTCTTTAGTTTGAAGAAGAGGAGGCTGAAAGGAGACCTCATCACTCTCTACAACTACCTGAAAGGACATTGTGGAGAGGTAGGTAGTGCTGGTCTCTTCTCACAAGCCATTAGTGACAGAACAAGAGGGAATGGGTTCAAACTGCAACAGGGCAGGGTTAGACTTGATGTTAGGAAAACTTTTCACAGAGTGGTCAAGTGCTGGAACAGGCTGCCCAGGGAGGGGGCTAAGTCACCATCCCTGGAGGTATTTAAAGATTATTTAGATGTGCTATTGAGGAATCTGGTTTGAAGGTGAACTTTGTAGGGTAGGGTTAATGGTTGGACTTGATCCCAAAGGTCTTTTCGGGCCAGAGTGATTCTGTGAATGCTGGGGAACGAGAGCAAGTCACAGAATCATAGAATCATTCAGGTTGGAAAAGACCCCCAGGATCATCAAGTTCACCCATCAACCCTACTCTACAGGGCCACCTCTAAACCAAATCCCTCAACACCACATCTCAGCAACTTTTAAACTCATCCAGAGATGGGGACTCAGCCCCCACCCTGGACAGCTCATCCCAGTGCCTGACCACTGTCTTCAGAAAGAATTTCTTCCTGATGGCCAGTCTAACCCTCCCCTGTTGGAGCTTGAAGCCCTTCCCTCTGCTTCTGTTGCTAATGACCTGTGAGAAGAGCCCAGCACCAACATCTCTGTAATGTCTTTTTAGAGAGTTGTAGAGAGCGATGAGGTCTCCCCTCAGCCTCCTCTTCCTCAAATGTTTGGCTTCATAGCACATTGCAAAGAGTAAATGAGTGAATGACTGAAAGTGAAGTCTCTTTACAGCCTACAGCAGTCAGATAATAGTTCCCGTATATACACAGCATAAAAAGAAGTAAAATATTATGAGCTCAAGAAAATAAATTAAGCTTATAAAAATCAATTAAGAATTGTAGTAACTGCATACGAAGCCTGTCTAGTAAACCATTGCACAACTATATTGTGCTATTGGATTGTACTCATCAAAGACTCTTTAATCTTGAAGAATCACAGAACATTAGGGGTTGGAAGGGACCTCGAAAGACCATCTAGTCCAATCCCCCTGCCAGAGCAGGATGGCCTACATCAAGTCACACAGGAACATGTCCAGGCAAGCTTTAAATGCAGAAACTGCAGTAACTGTGGACAACTCGCAGGTTGCCTCTTGCCAAAATGTCTTACACAGAATGCATCCACTTTGGATTTGGACTTTATCCCTTGGGAAAGTCATTTGGTATCTTAAAGAGAAACCTTCTCCAGTGTAACATACAGGACCACGTTTGCAAGAAAATCCTGTTCTATTGGCCTGTATTTCTGTTCTAAGTGACTAATACAGGGAAACGAGCTAGTACAGAGAAAAAGACTGCCTCTCCCAGCCTTAACATGAAGTGGGAACAATGATCGCAGTTTGCTTTCCTCTTTTTTCAGAGAACCTCTTCAGAGAGCTCTGATTCCAACCTTGATAGAGCCCACTAAAAACAGCCCTCGCAGATTGCTTCTGTTCCTTTCCATCACTGCTGCACTTGTTAGCCCACTCCTAAACACCTCTCACTCTCAGCGTTGTAACCCTACATCCATTACTGACACAGACACAGGCTCTTCTTTCGACCATTTGTACTGCAACGGTACCTTTCTGCCCCTGTTTCGCACAAAACTCCTTCTCACGGCTTACGAGCTCTTTCATCCTCCAACTTAAATATCTTTAACATCGATGCTGTGTGAAGTGTGAGTTTTGCATAAAGGGTTTATGGATAAATTTAGCCCACGATCCATTAGTGCTGTGTCTAATGTCACTGCTTATGTGCCTCTGCTGCCTGGATGTTCAGTTTCTTTAGGATTTTTACCGTAAAAATCTTTGAGTTGGAAGATAAATTATGAATCTTCTCTTTTACTTCACTGTACTCTAAATAAAACCAAACTGCTGTGGTTCCAACCTGTAGCTTTACACTAGGTCAGTGGAAGGTCAGTAGTTAATCTCCCCTCTGCAAGCAAAAGGTAATTTTAATACTGGAACTCTGCTAATTTCCTATTCAACCTCTTACATGATTTATGGAATCTTCCTACAAACAATTTTTGGGCTGCTAATGGAATTATTCACTTGGAGAATCAACATTTTTCTATAAAATCTGCCTACATTTATAGTTAACTGCTGACACAGATGACCTGATTTTTTCCTGACAATACCAACACATTTTGGGAAACTGGATGCTTTATCTGAAAACAGAACCGCCAGCTGATCTTGAAATCTAACACTTACTCTGCAGCATTCTCTACAAGAGTGAGTATTTGAGGTAACTTGAAAAGTAGCTCAAGTACATATTTTTATAGATTAGGAAATAAAAACTGTAACAGAACCACAGAGTCCCAAAACATCAGGGATTGGAAGGGACCTCGAAAGATCAAGCTCCCGGCAGCAAGCACTGCAGAAGGCTGTTAGTGTTCTGTGATGTAAGCCTACCTCCTGTCATGGCAGGAACAGTCTGGTTACATACGATTCACTAGTAAAAAGTCAAACGTTTAAAATACTACAAAACCTATGAAAAAAAAAAGCTGTTTGACTGTAGCTGCCTTAGACCAGCTAATGAACGTGCTAGAAGCTGATAAGCTGAACAGAGTACTGAAGGTTAGGCTTAAATAGAGAAAGTAATGAGATAATCTAACATTCTCCTTATCACACCAGGTTTGCTCATTAAAAAAAAATGAGTTGTGACATGAAATTAATGAAAATACACTAAATCAAATATATTGCAGCCCTCCTGCTACTCTGGAGACGTTTAAAACCCACCTGGACGTGTTCCTGTGCGACTGGATCGAGGTGATCCTGCTGTGGCAGGGGGATTGGACTAGATGACCTTTCAAGGTCCCTTCTAGTCCCCTAATGTTCTGTGGGATTCTGTGACATATTTAACCAGACTACAACACTTCATATCTACTTCACACTAACATATTTGAAGTAAGTGAGCTAACAAAACCCCTCACCATGGTATTAAAAAAAGTACTGCAAACAACATACCTGTTTGATTAAACAGACAGGTATTTTAAGTTCAAACCAAATTATTTTATGCATTTACATTAAAATATCTGAATTTTTACATCACACCACAATGTGATTAGTGATTACTTTTTCACTTTCCTGAAGCCAAGTTTCTCTGCTGTCTCCACCGGCCCCTTGTGATCCCTAGAGTTCCAGACCACACATCTCCACTCCCCACACTAACGAAGCCAACCAGATAGCCATGGCAAATCACCCTACACACGCCACCTAAGAGGAAATTGTACCCCCACATCTTTATAGTTAATGATTACAACCTTAATTCTTTTGTATCTAGTGTTGGGATGTTATCATTTTACGTCATCATTGGGTTTGCTGTTTGCAAACAGGCCACGCGCGCGATTCCCTGTGAAAGTGCAGCACGTGCGGTGCTCGCTCGCACAGCCATCGCTAGAAAGAGATCAAGAATTTGCATGATCTCTGTGCAGGTTTTCCTCAGCAACACCATTAATATGCCAGTGTACATATTCCACCACCACACTCGTTTTGCTTTGGTTGGCTCCTGTACCCAAGGTGTCCAGCCAGCAACAAAGTTCTATCTCAGCTTCTCGTTAAATAAGGAACAAACTCTGAGGTCAAATCCAGGGTAGCGTAATTACCCCATTACGACCCTCTATAATTACCCCTCTGAAAAGACCCTCAAGTTACTGTTTTAATAGCATTAAGGAAAGGCTATGACCCCTTAGAGCGAGCAGCTCTTCACATTAGTGTTTCAGCCAGCCAAGACTGATACGAGGTTTTAAACACTTAACCTCAGCAAAAGCCAGAAGTTTATTCCTGACCAAGAAAATGAGTCTGTGGCTTGATCAGGCTGTATTCAAGTCAAACACAAAAGCTGATTGACTAGCCTGATTGGAGAAAAATTTCCTTGCAGAATTGTACTCACTGTACAGGTTTAGCACATTTTACAAGGTATTTAATCTTCATTACACAGCAGAATGGCTCGCCATTGATACAGCCTGATGAATGTTCCATTCAATCCTTTCATTTCAAGTTATATTTGAAAAAAAACATTGAGAACACATCAATTTTTGATCCCTGTGTTCTGATTTTGGTCAGAGCCTTTCATGAGCTGATCACTTCAGAGCAGACTGGCCGTTTGAGGGCCAGTATCACACCGAATCACAGAATCATTCAGGTTGGAAAAGACTTGTGGCATCATCGAGTCCAACCATCAACGCCACTCTGCAAATTCACCCCTAAACCAGACATCCCAAGGCCACAACTAAGCATCTTTTAAACTCATCCAGAGAAGGGGACTCAACCACCACCTGGGCAGTGCCTGACCACTCTTTCCTGGAAGAATTTCTTTCTGATGGCCAGTCTAAACCTACCCTGTTGTAATGGTGTCTAACCTAGCTCCTTCTGGCACAACTAGAGGCCACTTCCACTTGTCGTATCAGCTCTTGTCCAAGAGGCTTCTGGTTTACACTAAGTGCCTCTGTGTTTTGGCAGAGGCAGGTAACAGGAGGCTGCTACTCCACTCACCAGAAGAGGACCCTTTGATGTATATTTGTAAAATGTTCAGATGCCATCACATGCTAATTTAATCAAATACACTTCAGTTGAACAGCACTTAGGGCAGCAATTAACTGCTGCATGAGTAGAGTGTTTCAGATGAGATGACAAAAGTGCATTCTTTCCCTGTTTAGCTTTAGCACGGATCCCCACCTCGCTTCATGAATCACTGTACATTACCATGTTTCCGCACTCATGATAACCTCGGCTATTCATCCAGCTGCCACTGGAAAAAGGGAAGACTTGTAAAATCTCTAGTTTCTAACTCTTTGCATATTATAAAACCTGGGGCCTTTATTACTGTGCTCGTTTATTTTGATGACGTTTGGGAAAAACCAATACCACCACTGTAACATCTGAATACATTTCAGCCTGGCACTTAAATTTAATCCTAACATCCACAAATCTTTAACAGTTAGCATTAAAGACACATAAATCCCGTAAAATCCCATAAAGATGAGAAGCTCCTGAGTTCACAAAAGCCATTAAGAACCTTAATAGTGATGTACTGTTCAGTTACGATAGACTGACAATCCAGCAGTGGGGTGTGTTTTTACCATTGTGGTTTGCTTGATTTAAATAAACCACGGTAGGTGTGTTAGCATCTGCTCAGAAAACCCAGGCTGCAATAGAAAATATCAAGGTAGCAAATAGCAATTTATCAACTCTGAGTACCAAACTCTTAGCCTCTATTACTATCTCGGATTTATTTAGTCATTAAGAAGAGCTTATACCTATTTATGAACACAAGGGAAAAATACAGGGAAGTCATCCAAAAAGAAATACAATCGACATTTAGATCTCAGGAGGAGAGATTTAAAGAGTTGGAGATATTTAGTTTGAGGAAGAGGAGACTAAGGCGAGACACCTCATTGCTCTCTACAGCTATCTGAAAGGACACTGCAGAGATGTGGTGTCTTCTCACAAGTCATCCGTGACAGAATCAGAGAGAAGGGCTTAAAGCTCCAACAGGGGAGGGTTAGACTGGCCATCAGGAAGAAATTCTTCCTGGAGACAGTGGTCAGGTACTGGACTGGGCTGCCCAGGGTGGTGGTTCAGTCCCCACCTTGGATGAGTTTAAAAGTCACTTAGATGTGGTGTTGGGGGATGTGTTTTGTAGACTAGGGTTGATATTTGGACTCGATGATACTGAGGGTCTTTTCCAATGTGAATGATTCCATGATTCTGTGATTACATCTAAGATGCACAGAAAGTCTTTATGGGTTCCATAAAGAGAAGGAAATACATAATTAAGCAATTTCCTATGCCAAGCCATTGAAAAAATAGTGATGTTTTCTACTTCCATTGTGTCACAAAAGATTTACAAAAGGAGAAAGCGTATCCCTTCCTCCTTTGTGTCCCACTTCACATGAGAGTCAGGTTTGCCCCCACAGTATATTTGTAAGGACAATCAGTAGCCAAAAGACAAGCTGACCATGATCAAGTAATCTTCCGCAGCCTCCTAATGCACCGTTTTATCCTTTTGCATTAAATTAGTTAGTGCCTTCTCCAAATAGAAGCAAGAAATTATGAAGCAATCAAATAGAAGTCTCCTAGGAAATGCTCTGCGTCCTTATGATGCTCCTCACACAAGCCTCTGTGAAACAAGTGTCTCTAACATGGTTTGACCCTTTACCTGTCCCAGGAAATCTTTTTCTGCTCCCTGTGTAGAGGAAATGAATCACAGCTGCAGCAACCGGAGACAGTCTGAGCCTTGTGATTGCAAATAAGGATGATTTGCTCCTTATTGATCAGTTTATAAAATGCAGAGATTGCTCTGGATATGTCAATTACTTCAACTTAATGGCATTCTGCAGCACACTGCCATTCTTCCTGCAGCTTTCTTGTGGGGACTTTAAACAATTCCAAATAATAATTAAGCATTTATCTGTAGAGCGGTAGTTTCTATGAGAGTCAGTCATAGTCCAGCCTCTCAAGAGAGCAAAATTACAAGACACTGGACAAGTCCCCATCTGTCGAAACCACAGCAAACTGATTGTTTCAAATAGTTCTGTTTCACCTACTTGAAGCAGAACTACAATGTCCCTCGTAGATACCCACAACCTTCTTAACAGAACCAGTGAACAAGCAAAAATTAAGTCAATTCCAGTTTTTCAGACATATGGAATAAAGTTTTGGTCACAGCAATCCCCTGCAAAGCTACAGGCTGGGGGCAGAGTGGCTGGAGAGCAGTCTGGCAGAAAGGGACTTGGGGGTTCTCATTGACAGGCAGCTGAATCTGAGCCAGCAGGGTGCCCAGGTGGCCAAGAGGCCAATGGCATCCTGGCCTGGATTAGAAACTGTGTGTCCAGCAGGAAGAGGGAGGTGATTGTCCCCTGTACACTGGGGAGGCTGCACCTTGAGTACTGGGCCCATTTTTGGGCACCTTAGGACCAGGTGCTGGAGCAAGGGCAACGAAGCTGGGGAAGGGCCTGGAGCATCAATGTTCACTCTTGCCTCCCTTTTCCTATGATCTCCTCTCTGCTCTGTAACAGTCTGCCTTCTCAGTACTTCTCACAATTTTCATTCCCCTGTTACATATCATCTTCCCATCCTTCTAAAATTCCATCCTGGTTTGCTTATCTTGTTGTTCAAACAACATCACAGATAAACACGCTGTTACAGATACAGCCGGGCTGAGCATTCGAACGTAAAAGTAAGTTTTCTGATCACAGATTGAATGAGGTACTATGTCCACAAAATACTAACTGCCACATTCATTCTGAGACAGACGTTTTTACCTACACAGTCATTCTGGATGTAAGACCTGTCAAACTGTCTGCATAGGATGAGAGTGGTAACAACACACCTCGAACGGGTATGAGTCTTCCTCTTTGGCTTCTGTTAAAGTATCTAGTTGTGCAGCTATGGGAGCCTCTTCCATTAGGGATGCAATGGATGACATGGCCATCTGCTAAGATCCATTAGTAACTCAATCTGATGTTAGTTTGTAAACAGTTGGAGAACGAAAATCTTGTGCTCTTGCTCTATTCCTCATAGGCTTGTCAAAGCAGTCCTCGACTTAAATAACCACAGCACAGAAAGGTAGCCAATAATAGAGGCTCAGCTGCTCTGTAATGGAAGCTTAGCCAGAAGCTTAGGGTGACCTCTACACAGGCTCTGCCCTCTCCAATGGTCTGAGCAGGGTAGACTGCAGCCAACAGGCCCATTTCTAGATGTCCTTTCCACTCCGCAGCAGGGAACAGGGGTAGACAATGTCCTAGAGTAGTGCTGAACTGCTGGGTGTGTCAGAAGTCAAGGGGTTCAAGCTCCAACGGGGGAGGTTTAGACTTGATATAGGAAGAACTTTTTCACAGAAAAGGTGGTCAGGCACTGGAATGGGCTGTTCAGGGGGGTGGTTGAGTCGCCATCCCTGGTTGAGTTTAAAGATCGTTTGGATAAGGTGTTGGGGGATGTGGTTTAGGGGTGACCTTGTAAGGTAGAGTTGGTGGTTGGACTCAATGATCCCGGGGGTCTTTCCCAACCAGAGTGATTCTGTGAAGCGTTCAGTAGCAGCACAATCATTTTGTCTGAGTTACAGGGATTATATTTTCCTGTGAAATGTCTGGGTTTCAAAATATCACAGAGTAAAGTACCAACTCTTTTCACATCATTTAAATTACACTGTATTTTTACTCTAGCACAGTTCCCAGTTCTGATTTTCAGTACTGGTACCCCTGACTCATTGCCAGATGAAAGAGCAGCACTGACACAGTAACACAGAATAGATGTTATTTCCAACATCACAAGGCCCATATTGATTTACCAGCGTCAGTTAATTTGGGGGGGAAAACCATTACAACTACAGTATCAGCAGTGTCTGACTTTCATTTTACAGCAAAAACCAGGAGCTGTTGCTTTTTACTTTCTCATGGTAAGTTAAAACAAATCAAAGAGCTTCTGTGGTAACCCTCCAAGCAACTCCCCTACATGTACCACCGTAAAGTACCTCTACTCAGAAAAGAGATTTCTCATTGAAAATTAGAAACGATTATCAAAAAAGCCTAATAACTCCCATCTGCTATTGTTATAAAAAACACCTGAAATGAAGGAAAATTAAGTAAAGATCGATTAATACAAATGGGTGGGTGTCAAGATGGAGCCAGGATCTGCTCAGTGTTATCTAATGATAGGACAAGGGGGTGAGCTGGAACAGAGGAGGTTCCACATCAATAAGGGAAGGACCTTCTTCCCAGCGAGGGTGACAGAGCACTGGAAGGGGCTGCCCAGGGGGGTTGTGGAGTCTTCTTCTCTGGAGATGTTTTAAACCCACCTAGGAATGTTCCTGTGCGACTTGGTTCAGGTGATCCTGCTGTGGCAGGAGGACTGGACTAGATGACCTTTGGAGGTCTCTTCTAATCCCTAATGTGGTGTGATCCTGTGTATCTGTAAAGCACTCACTGAGTAATTTAATTTCTCTCAGGCTGCTCAGCACCCACAGAGATAACTTGCTAAAACAAAGGAGTAGACTGCAGTTTTCTTTCCTTGCATAGAACCCTCGTAGAGTTCTTGTCACTATTTCTAATACTACAAGCATGAGTTTTAACTAGACTTTACTTTCCTCCTGAGCACAAGTCTGATCTTCAGCTGTTGTACCCAGCAGCTGAGTAGGCAGCGTCTGTGAAAGACAGACAGCATGCTGCTGCGTGATAACAGAAATCTCCTTCAAAATCTGAACTTTGACTGCTATAAACACAGAAAACACAGACTTAGTGAGAATTAATTTTAAACATTAGAAAACATGAAACAAACACGAACGACTGGATCTAGGTGATACTGCTGTGGCAGGGGGATTGGACTAGATGATCTTTCGAGGTCCCTTCCAATTCCTAATGATTCTACGAAACCCAGGAAACTCATCACATGACTCCACACAGATGGTAAAGAGGGGGTAGAGCTTATCTATTTTGCACTTTTATCTTAAATGATCTCAAATATGAGACTGTTGATGGACCTCTTCAGAGAGGTTTTCTTCCCCCCACATACACCAAAGCCAACAGAGAAACCCTTCCTTGTTGTACAGACCCAGCAGTCCAGAGCAATGTGGAGACTTGTCTCTGCTGGAAGGCAACTCTGCCTGCTGTCAAGCTTCATTTCTGCACCTCCAGGCTAACACTTCACTGTAGTTCAGTGCCTCCCAAACTAACAGTTATGACCTCAAGGGAGACCGCAGCAGTTAAAATAGGTTCATATGGCAAATAATCCCATATTTCACAGTCATAAGAACAGAATCACTGCTCCATTTTCCCTTTCTTACTGATCTAGTAGCGTTCAGCGACGAGGAGACCACAGTTCTACATAACTTTAGGCTCTTCTCCAACGGACCATTTCAGATCCATCTCAGTATACCTGCCCAAGAGACTCTTTCTCCCATATCCTGTTCACTAGAACAAACGAGCCAAAAATCTCGCAGGGTTTGCTATGAAGTTTATTTAATTTGTAAGAGAAAGAACTAAAAAATGGACAAAAATTCACTACTGTCGGATACTTTTGGCTTCCATTGGTTTTTTTTTTTTAATGAATTTGACTACTGAATAAAAGCAGCCATTATTCATACACCTCTCTATCCTTCTGCACTAAATCTTCCCCTCCTGTCTGTATTTCGTTTAACCTACAGGCAGCCCATTTAAAACGCTGGTGGATGCCTCCAGCAAGTCACACGTTGTCTTAGAAAATACATATCTGCAATGGAAATAGCCTGGGCCGACCTGACTGCAGATCTTCCCTTCTCTCTTCCATTTCTTATCAATCTGATTCTGTACTACCCAGCCACCTGCTCCTGCTTAAACAACGTCCTGATTAATTTTGCTGCATTAAATGCAGGTATTAAATGCACGTACGTGCACTTGGAAGCATAATGAAGTGTCTTTGGAGAGCTGAGATTGCAGGATGTGTACAGATCTGGGCCTGTTTTTTCCAGCAGTAATTACTCATTTCCCTTCAGGCAGAGATCCCAAACAATTTCACAGCAACAACTCCAGCTAGATCTTTCGAGGTCCCTTCCAATCCCTAATGTTCTGGGACTCTATGATTCTGTGAAAAAATGCTTTTCACTGCAGAGGCCATTGCACTGATTTCGGAGTTGCAACTCCGTTCACATTTTTAATCCCGTTCATACTGGTACCTCAGAAACACCAGCCACACACACAAGGAATTTTCAATGTTTGCCCACATGGCCTCATGCTTTTCCCCTTGAGGTCTCAAGACAAGTATCAGTGGCTTCAGAGATTCACGGAATCACAGAACATTAGGGATCAGACGGGACCTCAAGAGATCATCCCGTCCAACCCCCTGCCACAGCAGGATCCCCTAGATGCAGTCATTAGGGATTGGAAGGGACCTCAAAACATCATTCAGTCCAATCCCCCTGCCACAGCAGGATCACCTGGATCAAGTCGCACAGGAACATTCCTAGGTGGGTTTAAAACATCTCCAGAGAAGGAGACTCCACAACTCCCCTGGGCAGCCCTTCCAGGGCTCTGTCACCCTCACTGTGAAGAAGGTCCTTCTCATATTGATGTGGAACCTGCTCTGTTCCAGCTCACGCCCATTGGCCCTTGTCCTGTCATTAGATGCCACTGAGCAGAGCCTGGCTCCATCCTCCTGATACCCACCCTTCACATATTTATCAACATTCATGGGGTCACTCCTCAGTCTCCTTTTCTCCAAGCTCAAGAGCCCCAGCTCCATCAGCCTTTCCTCAGCAGGGAGATGTTCCACTCCCCTCATCATTTTTGTGGCTCTGTGCTCTTTCCAGAAGCTCCATGTCCTTCTGGAACTGAGGGGCCCAGAACTGGACACAATATTCCAGATGAGGTCTCACCAGGGCAGAGTAGAGGGGGAGGAGAACCTCTCTCCATCTGCTAACCACCCCTTTCTGATCCACCCCAGGATGCCATTGGCCTTCTTGGCCTCAAGGGCACATTGCTGGCTTGTGGTCCTCCTGCTCTCCACCAGGACCTCCAGGTCCCTCTCTCCTACGCTGCTCTCCAACAGGTCAGTCCCCGACCTATACTGGTACCTAACTGGTGCTCCACTAGATACAGGCCTCCAAGTAGAATCAGCTTTCCATTTGGTGTGCAAGTAACTTAAACTCTTAAAATAAAAGACAACAGAAAAACATCAGCCACTCATTCACTGAAGGAAACTATTCAAGCAATTATTCAGTACCAGCTCAATGAATATGTATTAGGCAATCAGCTATGTTTAATCCCAGACCACTGAGAACTGACAAGGAAAAGGGAATCCCTGCAGCAATACATGTACCCTGAGTTTACAGGCAGCGCTGGAAAACTGGCTGCAAAACAACAGGGACTGAACAGCTGAAGACACTTTCAACTCCTGTTTATAGTTGTTTTGAAAACATTTTCCTTTGTACCGCTGAAAGTGTGAGAGTGTTAAGATTCTTTTCTTTCCTTTATTATAAACAGAATTCTTTCATTGCTGTGAATGTTTGCTCACGGAGACATAAATGGGTGTTAAGCTCCAAAACCAAAACCATCGAAAACCTCAAGATAGGTTATTTCTAATGTCGATTTATGCTGCTCAGTCTAAAGCAGACGTGACTCAAACCCAGCCATCAGAGACATTTTTATGAAACCACAAACCATATCCGTATCCAACGGGGTACCCATTGGTTCTCTTGCTGGCCATGTGATGTGGCCACGACAGCGACTGAGACACGGGCATTACTATTCCAAAGAAAACCAATGCAACAAATAGGCCTGAATATTAATCAGCAGTGTGTTTACAGGTGGCACTTAGAAACGGCGAAGAGGAAAGAAATCAGCTATATTTTTTTAGGAATCCTTTGTTACAGAGCACTGGAAGGGGCTGCCCAGGGGGACTGTGGAGTCTCCTTCTCTGGAGATGTGTAAAACCTGCCTGGCCATGTTCCTGTGCGACTGGATCTTGGGGATCCTGCTGTGGCAGGGTGACTGGACTGGATGATCTTTCGCGGTCCCTTCCAATCCCTAATGTTCTGCGATTCCTCATCTATCACTGCAAGTCTCTCAAGAAGGAAATTCTATGTGGCCTTTTGCAGCTTTGCTTTAATGACCTCATGTTATAGGTCTTTTATTCCAGTAACAAACACCTCTGGAAGAATTGCTGAAGGCAAAGTAAACTCCAAAGTATTCCAAAAGTGAATAATAAAAATCATAGAACAAGACAATACCTGAGAAAAGAAATCTATTTAATTTTGCCTGTTGTCTTAGTTTTATAGGATTCTGGAGATTTTCTAATCCATCCCCCCCATCTTTCACAGAATCATAGCACAGTAGGGATTGGAAGGGACCTCCAAAGGTCATCTAGTCCAATCCCCCTGCCACAGCAGGATCACCTAGATCCAGTCGCACAGGAACATGTCCAGGTGGGTTTTAA
>JAOXOE010030528.1:0-12969 GCA_028565055.1 Phoeniculus purpureus
ATGATCAGGTGGTCCCTTCCAACCCAGAGTGATTCTGATTGTATAACTTCTCCAGTGAAGTGATCTTGCTGTGGCAGGGGGATTGACTAGATGATCTTTCGGGGTCCCTTCCAATCTCTAATGATTCTTTGATTCTATGAAATTGAACGTATTTTATAAAACATGCTTGCATAAGCACCTAGGTATCTTGAAATATGTTTGGCTTGGTTAGGGCTAAAATTTACCTTATTCTTTGTTTAACTTTGTTCTTATTATAAATTGAAGATTACCTGGTAATTCTGAAGCATTCAGACAGCTTTGCTGCAAGGTGCCTTCTTTCAATGTCAGTAGGGTACCTTAACGCATAACTCTTACAGTGTTAGGAGTCAAGGAGCAAGTCAAGAAGGCAAACTGGAGAACTAAGTTGCTAGTTACACTTCTTATGTCAAATATTCTCAAAATCAATAGGCATCTGACACAAGTAGGAAAAATGTCTGCACTGTCACCATGCACTGGTGTGATACCAAATACACAGAACATAGATTCTGCATTGGTTTCCTTTCTTCCTCTTTACATAATCTGTTTTATAATGGACATTGTTTAGTGTTAATGAGATCAGTTTCAGACATCTTGGAAGTCATAGAAAGATGTATTGCAGCAAAGAGATGAGATGATCAGGAGAAATTCCAGTTTCTATTTCTGGCCTTGAGGTTGCCCCATCCCAGTGGCATCTCTTCCTTACGTTCCTTGAAAAAAATCAGTTCATTTTGGGTGACTTTTTTGGTACAGTCTTTTGTGTCAGAAGACGCAACTGTGCAAGGAGAAGTCCGTGACACTTGCCTGTCACAATGTAACTTTCTTTGCCTTGCAGCTTCCGTGTGTGCAATGCTGGGCAGTTTCCGGAAGAAAAAGAACAGACTACATCCCAAATTCAGACAGTGGTTAGCTCATATTTTCCCCCTGCTGCTTATGCTTAAGTCACTGATAGACTATGGAGTTAGTGCTGCTCTGGTGGTGCAAAGATCTGCTCACAGCTCTTGCCCTATTGTATGTCTGTACTCTCATCTAGGCACAAATGCACACATGGTTTATGCTTGATTCACATTTTTAAGGAACTCACAAGAAATTGGGGAAGAAAGCAATACTTCTTTATCTGCTTGCTGTAAGTCGGCTAAGGCTGGCCCATAGGTAAAAAAACCAAGATACCAGGTCATCCAATAAAAATTAGATGGCCTGAGATGTGGTGGCAAACTAGGTGACTAACTTAAGGTAGATACTTGGGTGACTTATGTTATGAAATGTAATGCCTGTCTTGGTTCTTATATTTTTTCCTGGTTAGTTTCATGTCAGAGTAATTAAGTTCATCCATGCAGGTATGAGAGGAGAATGAGGTCTTCAAATAGTTAAACATTTGTAAACATGGAGTATACTCTAGCCTCTCTGTCTCTTAATTGCTATATTAGTTCTATGCTGCTTGAATGCTCCTTGCAAGGTTTTTAATAGTGGTAAAATACATCATCACCTCTGCTAAGGGTAAATATGATGACAGCTGCATTGCAGAGTAAGAGTTTGTGGCCTCTGTCCTTCTTTCTTGCACTTTAGAATTTTTACTTTACTATGTACACACAGGAAACTGTGTGAACGGAACACAAACCTGACTTCAGTTTGGGTCTTTAATTTAAATGCATGGCATGATGTGCCTAAGCTTACAATAAATGCAGCAAAGTAAGGAGCAGAATTTTTCTAATTCTTTACAAAGCCGTTACTTTGTGTGTGCTGAGCTGATCATGTCAGGAAAGAGAGTCAAACTTTAGCTGGTGGAGGTGGCTTCATTTTCTCAAGGGCAAGTGGTTTTGGAAGTCTCTACTGGTGCGCTGTGTCCCTTGGCAGTGACAGGGAGACTGCCTGATTTAACGATGACAGTTCTGTATGCTCATATGCACATAATCAGTCTTAATCTTTCTTCATTTAGGCCTTTCACACAATGCTAGCAGGGAAGGAAGCATTTCTTTTAGTAGAAGATGTGACTGTGATAATCAGCACACTACAGGCATAGCTTGCTCTCTTCTAAAACTAATTGTAACTCACTTCTATTTAGCGCTTGACATTGTCCATTTAATTCAGCACTGGAGTTTTATACAGGTTTCTAAAGCATCAATTAGAGTTTCATTTTCATACTTCAACAGCAAAAATTAACTTAGGTGAGCTATGTTTAACTCAAAGAAGCAATAAAAGAACATATCCCAATTAAGCAATAACAGAGAAATCCTACTGAGCTGTTTCTCAAACTGCTTCCCAGACCAGAGGTATACATTCTTCAAGTTAAGTATTGGGTAGTCTTTCCCCGGAAGAAGCAAATTAGTATTTATTATGTGACCGGGAGATACCTTGGCCAAGGATGGATAGCAGTATGAGTGGAGTACATTTAAGAGGTAGTTATGTATCTTTCCTTCTGCTGGATAATGACTTCCTAATCTGAATTTATCTAAAGAAAGATGGACAGAGAAATCAATATACTTACTCACAAAGTAATGGTGGGTGAGCCTTACAAAGAAAACACAACCAGGATTCTCTACAAAAGTCCACAGAGATCTGCACCAAGAAATTTGGGGATTCTGAGCTCTTAGTATTTTGAGAAAATTTAAAATTAAATTTATTATCCGTTTAAATGATGAGTTAGTAATTTGAGGTACAACCATTTTCTAAAGTATAATAAACTGTGTATTTGTACATAGTCTTTGTACTAATAGATATTAATGTACCCTGTTGTATCTCAAAAAGCAATGAAATAGTTTTTCTGAATTTCAACCCTGTACTAATATTTGTTGCAAATCTGGAGACAAAATTCCCTGTGCCTTTTTTTTTTTCTTTTGCCAGAAGGAAGAGTTAATGGACCATTCAGGAAGAAACAATCTCTGCTAGGAAAGATGCAAATCAATCATCTGTGAGTGGCTGATGTCCCCACACAGTCACTTGTTCTGGACAGCCTATGGGGGCTGGAAGAATGCCCCTGTGCTGTCCTCCTTGATCCTCAGGAAGGCAGTTTGCCATTGCTTGTTTAGGGGACTTGTTTCCCCTCCTGTCCACTCCACAGGATTGTTCCTCTGTCTATCCTGCTGTTCAGTGTACTCCAGGCTCAGAATGGAAAACAAACAAAATGTCAGGGAAAAGACTCACCATGGGGAGAGAGCACCTGGAGAGACCGGGTGGTGGACAGAAATATTGGTGTCTGTATTATAGTGGCACCTGCGATTCACAAACTTTCCTTAAAAGAAAAGCAGAACAAGTACTTGCAATTGTCGCATTTACTCCTTTCTCTGTCAGGTACGGGTGAGCTTGCAGTTGTAAAAACAAGTAAGTCTGCAGAAGTTCTTGACGAAAAGGTAAAAGGTGTCAGTGGGTTTGAGGAAATGGTTAGACTGGTGTTGGGAAAGCAGAATGACTCTCTCCTGCTGCTGGCTGCTTGTTCTGAAGTAAAATCAATGCAAGCTGATGGTACTCCCTTTCTGTTGGGCCCACTCCTGTGACGGTATGATCTCGACCATTTGTCTCCTGGACACATGTAATACAAAGAGCTCTTCTATAGAAAGAGGCAGATGACTTCAGGTTTCAAAGGAACAATATTATTTCTTTTCTCTTACGGTTTATTGCTATTACCATTTATTGGTAGCCATCAAAATAACTATTGCCTCAGGGTTTTAAACATCAGACTCATTGCCCTTCAGTCTGGAGCAGTCCACTGTGACAAGGGATTTTTTTGGTGTTAGTCTCTACATTCTTCCGCTGGTACCCATTTGTAGCCTGCAATTCCCATCACAGCTGGTGTTGTTTCAGTAGAATTTCAGAAAGCTTTAGTAAAAATTGTATGTTAGCTGTTTTTTTAAAGACCCTTTAAAACACTGTCTGGCCTGGAAAGATGCTCTGGGTCCATCCTGGGACCCTCAGGAGGACTGCAATCCTTTGCTAGCGTTCAGCTTGTGTGTGAGCACAGCCAACATTCTTACCAGCTCTTCTCTCCTTAGCTTCTACCCAGGGATATGAGCACAGTGGTATTTCCCTTTGCTTGTCCTTTTTGCACCAGTTCTACATGGGACTGTAAACACCACGGGATACATGCTGTCTTCTACACTCCCAGAAAAATTTGCCTCTCTCAGTGTTATCTCACACATACACACACACACAATGTTATGGGTTGGAAGGGACCTTGAAACATCACCTAAGTCCAACCCACCCCTGCTGGAGCATGATTACATGTGTTCCTAACACAAACCTTGATAATTTCAAGGATCAAGGAGTAATGAACTGCACTTACTTGAGGGGGGTTTATTATTAAGCTGAGTCCTTTATCACTAGACCAAGTCCCTCAGTTCTTTACTGAGGTAAGACTCTTGGTTGCAGTCAATAAAATCTGAAGACTGCAAATTGGTTGCTGCACAAAGCAAAGAATAATGGTTAAATGGACAACCTTCTGAACTGGTACGTGACTCCTGATAGGTGCAATCTATCAACACAGAAATTGAAACAGGGCCTGAAATGTTAACATTGCTTAGTTTAGTTCTGTCCAGGTGAAATAAATAGTTTGTCGCCATGGAGAAGAGAGCTCCGCATTACCAAGGCAGTGTTGCTGATTTGAAGCCACAGACTTTCTTCTTTTAATCAGTGATAGGATGATAATGTACAAACACATCTAATTGCAGATTTCACACAATACATGATCCTCAACCCTTTGGAATACAAATACTGTAAGAATTCAGTTTAGTGTGGGTTTATTGTAGCAGTCGTCTGCATGATGTTGGGACCTCAGGACTGGAGCACTAACTCTGCTTGGAGAGATACAACACTCAGGTAATTCTCATCCCTGTGGTCTGATCCTCCCAACAGGGTATGGTAAGACATTTGATTAGCAGGAACGGCAAAGTGGTACAAAAATACTGATAGATAAATAAATAGCAGGCCTGCAAAGGCTTTAGTCTGGAGCTTGTTTGTATCTAGATTGGATTAACTGACTTCATGTCCCAATTCTGGAAGTTTAGCATGTGCTTGCTTTTATACATGAATAGTCTCCTTGAAATCACTGGGAATAGCTGTCAAGGTTGTAGCAACCTTCAGGTCTACCAGTTATCTGAGGCCTACTTCAGATGTTTGTACAGAGCATTATCTTTTAAATTGCATACTGTCATTGACTTTGGTAGGACTATTTGCCCCAAGGCACAGTGAACTGTTTGTATGGATCTGGGATTTCACCTCCAAGGGGAAGTCTCCTTTTCAATTCCTTTCTTTTTTTCTGCATTGCAGATTTCTCCTTCTTACATTAGGCATTTCTGCCTGCTACACAATGTGTTGCCCATCCACAGTTATGACTGAAAAATTACAATAGAGAAGACAGTGTGTGTTACCATGTGCTTGAGAGCCTCTGCAGAAATGTAGAGCAACAACAGGATAACTGCAGCTGATGAAAAGAGATAAGGCATGGTTCCCACGCTGCATAACTAGTGTCATCTGTGAGTTTAAATTGTTTTTCTCCTGTTGGGCTCTACTGCTGGCACTGAGCTATTGGTTCATGATGAAAAATATTTCTTTATATATATGTATATAGTCTTAATTACAGTTCATCACTGCATTTTTAGTAATTTTTATTAACTTGCTACTTGCATCAGCACAATAATAGAGTCAAGATATCATAACTGTCAAAATAATAGTATGTTAGGAAAAACATATTGTTGTACCAACTGTAATCTGTAACACCTAAAGTGTGAAGGAAGTAAACACTGTCCCTAAATGGTGGTAATGTTTTGCTCTCGACTGCCGTTACAATTTCAAAATAATCCTTGTCTGAGTGGAAGAAAATTCCTTCTGCTTTTCTTTGGACTGACTACTGTCCTCCTGTTTGTCAGTGTGATGTGTGCCACGGATGAAGGAACATATTGCATATGTTTTTCCATCTTATCAATACTAAATATCACTTTCAGAGCAGTCTTGTTGGTACCATAGAAGGCAGTATCATATGCTTTTAAGTTCTGTAATTCTGTTAATATGGAATGTAGGACATTTAAGTAAAACAAGATTATCAAGACCATAAAGGAATAATATCAACTACATTCTTCCAATGAAGACAACACGGGACAGCTTGACCCAGACTGCAAGACTTATTTTGCAAGAGACAGCACAATTCAGCAGTTTAAGAATCAGAACTCCTACACATATGGAATTAAAAACTTGGAGTTCAACCAAAAAGATGACTGACTCAATTCACCAGGCATGAAAAAGAGGAGGAGGAGACTATGTAAATGAAGTCAGGAACTTAATAGACTAACTGTTTTTTACTTAGAAAATCATGAATAAGTGATGTATATGATCCACATAACCTGCACACTGCCTGCTATGCTGTGTGCACACACTGAGAAATTATTCCTGTGCATCCCACTTGCTGTAATAAAGGAATGCCTGCCCCCTAAAACTTAAACACAAGTGCTAGAGAGTTTCTGTTATGCTGGAGTTTATGGTTTCACTGTATAGTCACAAAGCTGTACATGGTTAAAACATTACTGTGACGTTATTATTAGAAATTGCTGCAGCAACAACTTGCCAAATGAACCATTAAAACAAACCAGGTTCACTGAACCACAAAAAAATTCATTAAAGGCTGCTTGGGGCAACATATGGACTGTGAAGGTCTTTATCTTTTTAACCATTTGTCTCTTCCAGTATCTGTGGCAGAGGCTTCCACCTCTTTTTTTACCTCATATGAATGTAAATAGCCATTTCAAAAACTGCAACTTCCTTTTAGTGACAAGCTAATTTGGTGGCGTGTCACTGTTAAATCAAACAATCTGATGACATGCAGGAATGTGAATTGGGGGTTGAAAAAGCCTTTCTCCTATTAAAGGATATGAACTTTCTGCTTTGGGATCCATCTTTTTGGCTGTTGCTTTCCGTCATGACCTCTGAGCGGTCCTGGTTGTTGGCCTTGAGGCTGAAATTTCAGAGATGCTAAAGCATTTTTAATTCATATGACAAAACAGGAGGCCCAACACTGACACCTGTAAATGGAGGGCCTACACTTTGAGGCCAGGTTCCAAAATACGAGCAGTAGCTTGTCTGTGTCTTAGAGTATGTTCCACCTAATCTCTGCAAAGGTTTTGCTTCACTTTAGTGTTCCCTGCTTTCATGAGGCACACAGCTCAGTTGACCCTCCAAGAGCAAGCCACGGGCCTATGGCATTGACTTCTGTTCAGATACTCGTGTCCTTTTCTCGAGAAACATGAGAAGATGTCACGACACAGGATGTCTAATGACCAGTGGCTGCAGCAAACAGCAGAGGAGACCTGAAGTAGCAATGCAGCAGGAAAACTCACAGCCTGTATTTACAGATACAGAACTGAAAGACATTGGTCCAGACTCTTGCAGGATTTTTGGGAGCAGCACAAGTCAAACTGATGCTAGGTGTGTTCATTTTTTCTAATCACAAAGCACTGGTAATGCCCTTGGAAAGGTCCTCAGACTTGCCACTGTCCTTTGGGCAGTGTTGTATTTTACCACATCTCTCTCATACCCTTATCCTTTTGTGTCTCATACCATGTATGCATCTTTTTTTCTCATTCATCACTAAATTTGTAGCTTTTGCCTCTTGATTTCTGCTGACCTGGGAGCTACATGTAGCTTGATGTAATGTCTTTAGGTTTGAAGGCACGTTGTTTCAGCAGCTGATGGGATTTTTAGAAGATTTTTAGGTTTCCATTTACCGTGAACGTCTGTGTATTTACCAAAATATGTATCTATACAGGTTTTAGGTTACAGGTGGTATTGCATAAATAATACAGAGGTTACTGAAAGCATATCATTAAGCAGGCCAAAGACCTTATTAAACTCTACTTGGAACTTGTGTAATTTCCCAGTTTTGAAAATGTGTAATGCAGGAATTAAGCAATTATTTTCCAGCTTCCTTGCAGAGCTAGTTTGTGAGAAATTTATCGTCAGTATGTAAGTGATTTAAAGCTGAATTTGTCCCACAGTTGCTTGGCTAATGATTGTTTTCATTTTTTTACTGCTTTCATCATCCTTTATTAAATAACTCAGCTACAAAATTAGCTATCCTTACATATTTTTATTAACTTTATAATTAACATGTATCCATGGGTACTGCCTAATGTTAGTGAGGAAAGGTCACATTTGAACAAGAATCTTTTGTATCTTTTGAGGCAGCTGTGTGTGCAGCTGTATACCTGGCTGAATCAATTAATCATTTCATTAAACAAAAGTCCTCTTAGCCATGCTAATCAAAAGCAAGCTGATCACAGTTTTTGCAAACAACCCCCTGAAACCTAAACAAGCAAGCAAAACACTTCAAGACTGAAAAACCAACCTTACCATAATTATTAATATAATCCTTTTGGGTACAATAGCACTGGCAAAATAGCCATCTCTAGTGATCTCATCTGAATAATTAATGCTGCCTTAAAATACTTATTTGCTGTACCATTTTTAATGTGATAAGAACCACATGCTTTCTTCCATGCACTGCATCTTTGTTGGTGACAATGAGGAACACTGAACACTGAGTCCAGGACTCTTTTGAAACCTAAACTAGTTGAGGGGTTCACGTGTACTTTTTACTTCCATGAGAAAGCACTTGAGCAGAAGGTGAACAAGAGAGGCTGAGAAGGAAGAGGAAGTTGGAATATATAAAATAGCTGATAACTCGATTAACTCAGCAGCTTCAGAGAGGAGTAGATTGGTGTATTAAAAATGAGTTAACTGACATCAAAATTCCATAGGAAGTAAAAACTTAATACTGCTATTGATGATATGCCAAGATTATCATCAATATATTACCTTGTTTCTAATCACTAATATCTACTCAAGATCTTCTTAAATTACTTTCAGTCTCCATGCCTAAGGAGCTTGATCCTCGGCAGTTATCCCTATGGCCTTTTCTTCAAGACAATACACAACTTCTTGGCAGAGTGAAGATTTACTCCAATTTGGAAAACAGCTGAATCTAAATCTCAGATTTCTGGGAATTCTCTCGTTACCTGGAGCTCTCCTGTGTATTTTATGATTATTTTAGTGGCAAAATGCAGAGACTTTTCTTGCTTCCTTGGAATGCACATGATTTTAATTCTTGTTTTACTGAAATAGCAACTGTTACTGGGCAAGAGTCAGAGGCAAGCAGAAGGGTGAACTGCACAGGTAGAAACTGCCAGCTTTGTCCTCCTCACTAGAATTTGAGATACTTTCTGACATCTACAGTCTTTAATCCCATTGCATGTTAATTGGGAGAAAAATACTACTTCTTGCTGCTGCCATCATCCTAATATGGCTTCACACAAACAGGACAGGGAGCTGAGAGTGTCTCTTGGACACTGGACACTGATTCTGGTGTGGTGCTGCAATAGCAGCATGAAAGAGAGGGCTGGAAACAGATGAGAAAAGCTCTTGAGACACTCAGTTCTCTTAATATCTGCAAAACGTGTGGTTTTCTTAGCTAAGGACCACTCCATAAAAACACTGAGTTCACCTTTTCTGCTTCTCTGTTGTGACTGCGCAAAGTCCTAGTCAACAGCAGGAAGGAAGTTCTAGAGAGGTGGGTGTTGGTCTCTTCTCATGAGTAACAAGTGACAGGATAAGAGGAAATGGCCTGAAGTCGTGCCAGGGCAGGTTTAGGTTACACCTCAGGAAATATTCTTTATTGAAAGAGTCATCAGGCACTGGAACAGGCTGTCTAGGGAGGTAGCTGAATTGTCATACCTGAGCATGTATGAAAGTCATGTAGTTAGAGAGCTTAGGGACATGCTTTGGCAGTGGGCTTGGTAGCGTTAGGTTAGTGGTTGGACTTCATGATCTTAAAGGTCTTTCCCAACGATTCTATGATTTCAATTCTACTGAGAGCAGTTGTAGTGTCAGCCTTGAACTTCTAGGGACCAGAGGTAGATGTTGGCCATCCGGAGGCAGTTGGAGAGACACCTCTGAACACACCAGCATCTAACCCAAGGGGAGTCACATTCAGCCGGTGCTGCTGCTGCTGCTTTTCTCTGAAACCCGTCGCGGCTGCAGCAGGCAAACAGGCTGGGGAGCGATGCTTGGGAGTACTTTGCCATCTGGTGGCAGCTCACAGGTAAACCAGCTCTGTGTGATGACGGACACTCGCTGCTCCGAAGGAACAAAGCCAGAAGGGGTGATTTCTGTCGCGATGGCTGCAAAATGGCACTGAAAGGTTTCCAGAGAAGTGAAGAAACTAGAAACCCAGCAGTGACCCACCCTGTCTACCTGCAGCTATAGGTGCCTGCCCACCAGAAAGGAAGTTGGAGAAGCCAACAGAGAGAGGTCACAGCCTGGGGCAGGCTGGTGGTCCGAGAATGTAAGGCAGCTGGCCAGCCCTGCCCATCACGCTTGCCCTGGGTGTTGTGCTGCTGGAGGCGCCCAGCTGATTGGGGGAAGATGATACCGGCACGTGGCAACTGGTCAGGTGAAGACACCACACTGAAGCTGAGCTCTTACTGCATGGACAGTGAAGGATGATCCTGGTACTCACATTTGGCTCAGACAAAAAGTCAGTAGAGACAGAGAGACCCTATGTCAGCACAGAAACCTCTGCAGGGGCACTGCCAAGAGCTGTGCCAATTTTCATATATTTGCCACGTGATGTAGCTAACAGGGGAGATGCTAAAAAACAGAGGTACATTCCCCAGAGGACCTATTGCTGCCCTGCGTGACAGGACTTTGTCATGGGTGCAAGGGTGAGCCAGAGAGAGGGCTGAGAATTGTCTCCCTCCCAGGGAATATGCATCTTGGGAATGACTTTGGCACTGCTGTTGCTGTGGCTTAGGGGAACACAAGACTGAGGAATTTCCACACTCTCACTAGAAAACCAGCACCCCAAACTAGAACCATTTAACTTCCAGAACTGCTTCTTTACAGTTCATAAATTAAAATTCCTGTGCCTGGGGCAGCTTCCATCTTCCCAAATCAGTAACTCAGAAAATTTTATAGGTGGACTCTCCAAGCAGAACCCACCTTGCCTAAAAGCTGACACATGCACAGAGCATTTAGAAAGTCAGCTGAGCAGGACCATTCTGGATAGAGATCTCTTCTGTTGTGCTACCAGTGGGAATGGCTAACAGTGTTGGCAACAGCAAACAGTGCAGGTGACAGCAAGGATCTCAGCTCTAACTGCTGGGACAGAACCATTATGTTTGCCTTAGGTGCAGCTTCTAGAGGGAACAGGGTAAATTGTGTGTCTTTGCACCACCATATGAAACAGGACTGCAGGTCATACTTCACATGCCTGGTACTACAAGTGATTGCATGTCCCCTAAACACAAAGGAAAAATGTTGGGGAGGGGGCAGGAATTAAAATCCTTTAGAAACTTAAAGGTGGGCTAGCTAGCAAGTAGGTGACCTTGGGTTCAGGCAGGCTATCAGGCAAAGGCCCACTCTGGTATCTGAAACGTGTGAGTGTGGAGCACCCACTGTGTGTTTGCTTGTGAGCAGGAAGCTGAACCAGATGGTATGGACCAGAATTAAGGCTCAGAGTATGGGCAAAGCAATCAGATGGACAGAATGGCTATGCTGGTATTCAGGGTATATGTGAATCCATGTTTGTTTTCACTAGTGAACACCAATCCTCACCAGCTGCTGAGGATGAAAGGAACATGGTTGGCTGCATACACAGTTGAGTACAGGCAATACTACATGCAGGTGCTGTAGAAGGCAGTGCCTTTTCTGTTGCCATTGCAGAGCCAGCCATATCAGTGTGTTTATTTATTTTGCACATATAGGCATGTAAGTATCTTGTAGATATACACTAGAACAACATTAAGGTTGTTTGGCCTAGAGAAAAGCAAGTTGAGGGGAGACGTTATTGCACTTTACTACTACCAGAAATGAGGTTGTAGAGAACTATGGGTTGATCTCTTCCTCTGGTCCTATCGCTAGCGACTTGGTAGAAATGGCCTCATGTTGTGCCAGGGGAAGGTTTAAATTGGACATTAAGAAAAATTTCCTCACTGAAAGAGTGGCCAGGTATTGGAATATTGGAATAGGCAAGGAGGTGGTGGAGTCACCATCCCCAGAAGTGTCAAAAAAAACATGCAGGGGTTCAAAACACACATAGATCTGGCACACGAAAACAGGGTTTAGTGGACATGGTGGGACTGGGTTGACAGTTGTACCTGAAGGTCTCTTCCAACCTTAATGATTCCATTGTTCTATAAAATGCCAAGGTCTTTTCCTAATAACTGGTTCTGTTTTATTTACAGTATCTTTCCTAAGAACTATTTATGCTTTATTTGCCCGAGTCACCACAAGGCCTCCAGCCTTCTGAGGCATCCCCTATAAGCAAGTGCTCCAGGGGCACTGTCATTGCCTAATGCAGTGCCTGGATCAGAAGACCACTCTCCACTTGCCGGCGGGCGCTCACCCCTGTCCCATAGAGGATGACTTCCCAGTTAATCAGCACCTGTGAGACAAAACACAGCATGGAAGGTACGGCAGCAGCGGGACATAACTCACCTCCGTTACCTGCCAAGCCCGGTGTCCGTTGAACCCACCAAGAATTACACCCCGCCCAGCTCCCTCTGCCCCGGCGCAGCAAACTCGCGCTCCGTCCGGGTTACCTCAGGCTCAGCACCGCAAGCCGTAACCTCCGGTACGACCCAGCTGCCGCGGATCCACACACAACGACGCCGGGTCCCTTGCCCCGCCCTTCGCGCAGCTGCACTTCCACTCCCTGGCAAGATGCCGCGGCCAAGTTGACGGAAATGATGTCATCAAACGGCGCCCACGCGCCACTTCCGGCACCCGGGCGCGTCTGGAGCTTCCCTGCGGTAACGCTTCTCGTGCCGCCGCAGCCGCCCATGGCGGAGCCGTTAAGGCATCTGGCGGAGGGCGCGCGCCGCCGCCGACGCCGCGCGCCGGGACAGGAGCGGCAGGAGATGCTGCCGGGAGCCGGGAGATGCCGCACGCGCCACAGGGTGAAGGCGGCCGTGGGAC
>JAOXOE010030529.1:0-12968 GCA_028565055.1 Phoeniculus purpureus
CCATTGCCCCTTGTCCTATCACTGAGAACCACTGAGAAGAGCCTGGCCCTGTCAACCTGACACCTGCCCTTCACATATTGATCAACACTCATAGGGTCACCCCTCAGTCTACTTTTTTCCCCCCAACTCAAGGACCCAGCTCCCTCAGCCTTTTCTCAGCAGGGAGATGCTCTGCTCCCTCATCTCTGTGGCTCTGCGATGGTCTCTCTCCAGCAGCTCTGTGACCTCCTGGAACTGCAGGGCCCAGAGCTGGACACAAGATTCCAGCTGTGGTCTCACCAGGGCAGAGTAGAGGCAGAGGACAACCTCTCTCCTTCTGCTAACCACCCCCCACCTAGTGATGCCCCCAGCCCCAGCCCTGAGCCTCCCCTTCGCCAACCCACAGCGCAGCAGCAGCACAAGGGGAGCCGAGCTCCACCACAAACACAGAGACAGTGCTGTCAGCCGGCTTTGGGTCTGCATCATTAGACAAAATCTACTGGCTTGAGTTCTGCCATCTGCTCACCAGGCTTGATTGCAAGTGTAGGAATGACATTAAATTACCTGATTATGTGAAGGCTGACAAATGATAGCAGATATTACACAGCCAAGGCTGAATGAGACTTGGCCGTTCCTGTCGCTACTGGAGGAGTGGGAGATGTGCCCTGGTAATAACAAGCCTTGTGAGCTCCTTCTACCCTTTAGAGCTGCTGTAGCATCGGTGGGTTGGCTTTTTCATCTGAGGATGGAGGAGAAAACATACAAATTGCACATAATAAGTGGAACACAGGGAAAAAGAGCCAGCTGTACTCACAGATGTTCCAAGACAACGAAAGGTGCTCCTCTATTTCCTCTCCTCCTAGAGTAAGCCGTACACGTCTAATGAATAATGCAGGAGCTTTCCTCCACAGAATTAATAGCACGCAGTCCTTCTTGACTTGCCTTTAATCACACTCAGCACCCAGTGGGCCTGGGAGGGAAAGTCAGCATCACTCATTTACTCAGGCAAACGCGATGGTTGTCAGCCCTCCCGAGCCTTCATGGCTTTAACACCACCATTCGGGGAGCAAAAGTAGTAGTTGTGGGCAGCCGTATGAGTTTTGCTCCTCACCAGGGGCAAAGTGTGGATTAAAGTCAACTGACCTTTCACACATCACTCGAATGCAACTAGTGTTTGCTAATGATGTCTAATAGCCTTCCCTTCATCACATGGACTCATTCACCTTGATTCATCCACAGTGATGCTTCAGACTGTTATTTATGCAAATATATGGAATCATAGAATCATTCAGGTTGGAAAAGACCTTTGGGATCATTGAGTCCAACCATCAACCCCACTCTACAAGTTCACCCCTAAACCACATCCCCTAACACTACATCTAAGCTACTTCTAAACTCATCTAGGGATGGGGACTCAACCACCACCCTGGGCAGCCCAGTCCAGTGCTTGACCACTCTCTCCAGGAAGAATGTCTTCCTGATGGCCAGTCTAACCCTCTCCTGTTGGAGCTTGAAGCCCTTCCCTCTGGTTCTGTAGCTAATGACCTGT
This sequence comes from Phoeniculus purpureus, assembly GCA_028565055.1. Taxonomy (NCBI): domain Eukaryota; kingdom Metazoa; phylum Chordata; class Aves; order Bucerotiformes; family Phoeniculidae; genus Phoeniculus; species Phoeniculus purpureus. Next base: position 1,529 of record JAOXOE010030529.1, read on the forward strand.
GAGAAGAACCCAGCACCAGCATCTCTACAGTGTCCTTTCAGATAGCTGTAGAGAGTAAAGACGTCTCCCCTCAGCCTCCTCTTCCTCAAACTAAACTGCCCAAACGCTCTCAATCTCTCCCCATCAGATTGATTCTCCAGGCCCTTCCCCAGCTTCATTGCCCTCCTCTGCACGGGCTCCAGCACCTCGATGTCTCCCTTGGACTGAGATGCCCATGGAGATCCAGAGGATTTCACTCCCTCAAAGAAGGTAGCTTAGCGGTAGATCTGACCTATCAGTCTGTAAGATGCACTGAGACTATTTAATCTGAGTCCATCAGACACCTATTACTAGTGGTGCGGACGGTGTGGTTTCAAGCATCAGCTCTGAAAGGATCTATGAAGCTTTGCAAATCAGGAGATGACGAGAGAAAAGGAATTCAGAGCAAAAATAAGGCTTTTAAAGGAGTCTGTCCTGATCTGGCCGGGGCTGATTCAGCCCAAAAGACAGCAAGGTGCAGCACAGCGGGAGTTTTGCCTAAAGACAAAGTAAATCAAGTGTGAGTCATAGGCGAGTGCTGTTTGAGAACATTGCAGGCTGGAGCTCCCATCCATCACAAAATCTGATTACCGTACTGTGTTTTGTTTAGAAACATTTCTACACACATCAATCCACCAGTCTCGCTTCGTTTTATCGAACAGCTAGGGCAGCCAAGCAGCTCACCTGCACCCAGCCTGGGGCTTTCAACCCAACCACCAGCCCCCAGCTCTCCTGCAGGGATGGCTGGATGTCCCTCTGTCCTGCCCAGGGAGCCTCCATGCAATCTGGGCAGTCAGAGATGGCACAGAGCATCTGTCCTACAGCTCCTGCAGGCACCGAACCAGCCCTGGCAAAAGACAAGATGTAGAATTAACAGAAAATGACAGGTTTTGATTCGGTTTAATTTGCCAAGATAGTTAAGTGCGGACCCACTAGACTGGGAGGTGTTTCATTTACATCATCTTGCTGGGGTTTAAAATAAACCTCTGCCATGAAAAAAATTGATCTTTTTGCAGAACCTGTGCCATCCAGGCACACAGACACTTAAGCACTTCAAAGGACCACATGAAGCACCACAACAGACTTGTGATCAACAGGACCTGATTCTCAATGATGGTGAAGATGTTCAACACTCTCTTATTTCCTGCTCCCTAGAGCCATAAAATGGGTGCAAAAACAGTTATGGAGAAACAGCTGGGAAAGAGGAAGCTGAGGGGTGACCTTATCGCCCTCTACAATGACCTGAAGGGACGCGGTACAGAGGTGAGTGCTGGTCTCTTCTCATGCGTCATTAGAATCATAGAATCATCCTGGCTGGAAAGGACCTCCAGCATCATCACATCCAGCCCTCACCCCAACAGCTCCCTAACCCCCAGACCATGATCTCAAGTGCTCCAGCTACTTGGTTTTTTTAAACATCTCCAGGGACAGGGATTCTACCACCTCCCTGGGCATCTGTTCCAGTGCCCAACCACTCTCTCAGCAAAGAACTACTTCTGAAGATCCAATCTAAACCTCCCCTGATGCAACTTGAAGCCATTTCCCTCCTCCTATCATTAGGAATTTGGGAGAAGAGACCAGCACCAGCCTCACTACAGCCTCCTTTGAGGGAACTGTAAAGAGCAAGAAGGTCTCCTCTCAGCCTCCTCTTGCCTAGACTAAATAACCTCAGTTCCCTCAGCCACTCTGTCCAACAGCCGCTAGGTCCAACAGCACTGCAAGGCACCCAAGAGCAGGATTAGTCTCACAAGAGATGACATGAAGTGCAAATACACTACAGCTACACCTGAAAATCTGCAAAGCCTGTTTAAACCCTCTGGATCTCTCCTTTTTCCTTATTCCCCATCAACAAGAAGGCCAGGAAAGAAGGGCACAGTTGGAGGAAGGGGGAAAGGAGATCCTAACTACGTCTTTAAAAAACGTGAACTAACATTCAAGGAGGTTGTGGAATCTCCTTCTCTGGAGACATTTCAAATCCACCTGGATATGTTCCTGTGCGATTGGAACTAGGGGGATCCTGCTGTGGCAGGGGGATTGGACTGGGTGATCTTTTGAGGTCCCTTCCAATCACAGAATCATTAGGGACTGGAAGGAACCTCAAAATATCATCTAGTCCAATCCCCTTGCCACAGCCCTAATATTCTGTCCTCCTGTGATTCCCACTCCCACTATGACTCATGTATTTGTCAACTGGTCTTTCCTGGATAGAGGTAAAGAAGATTTCTGAGGTCTCCTACTGACAGAGAGCCCCTCCGAGGAGCAAAGTTTGAGCCAGCTTCTGAATTTTAGAATTATTGAGAGGAGGGCTCATCACAACCCAGAACGACTGTGTGTGAAAGGGAATTGATCTCTAGCCTGCTCATAACTTATTTTACATTCTTCGTAAGCGTCTTCCAAGCAGCACATATTCCAGAGCAATAAATAGTGCTGAGGACTGCCATCCCCACAGCTGCCTTTGGATTTACTTTGTACCACAGCCTAAGGCAGCTCTGGGGTCTGGGTGAATTTTATATTGTGCCTGTTTAAGACGATGAGGCATCACAAAGCTGCTGTTGCCTCCCTGTCAGGGTGGGGTATCCTACAAGCGATTCCTCCCAGTGCTCTCCCCTGATTTTGAACATGATTTGAATTTGAGCTGAGTGTGTAGCTTTCCACATCCAGCCTGTGTTTACCTTCAGAGCAGGCTGCTGCTTTCTCCTCTGGCTTAGGGACACTTCAGGAAGTTTCCAGAGCATTCCTCATTCTGAATTAGCTGAATCACAGAACATTAGGGATTGGAAGGACCTCAAAAGATCAGAGATCCTTTTGCAAGGTATCAAGAGCCATTCATTTGGCAGAAAGACCCAAGGTCCTCAGCCATAACCTCTTCTGCAGACTTCTAAGGACCTGCATCTGCACTTGAAGTCCACATCTGCTCTACTCTGAAGTACCAACCTTGGGCTGGGCCAAAGGCTAAACTTAGAGACTGCCTGTGCTCTTCAATTGCTGGAGGGTTTAGATGTTCACCCTGTTGACAGTTCAGCTCCAGCACCTGCAGGGTAGGCTGAGAATACAACGTACTCACAGTACAATGCTCCTTTACAACTTGATCTAGGTGATCCTGCTGTGTCTGGATGGTCTCTTGAGGTCCCCTCAAATCCCTAATGTTCTGTGATTCTGTGGTAGATGGGTCACTGGGAATGTGTCTGTCCCCCCATACCTGCTTTGTAAGGGTCACCTGATAAGTGATGCTGGGGAGACAACATGGCCCAAGGTTCTTAAAAGGATCTTTTAAGACCATTCCACCGAACCAGATGAGTTTTCCAGAGCAGCCTGCCTATAAAAGCAGTGGGGATGAGTGTCAGAATGGAGCAGGCTGCTGCTCCCAGGACAGCCAAGCCAAGGTAAGTGTTAACACAGCTCCTGTACTTCAATTTACGTCTGCAAAATGAATGTTGTTCTCCTGGGCTGCTCTAAGGTTGTAACACGCTTAAATACTTCATTAACGAGGGCTCTGTAAGCACCGCCGAGACAAACAAGGTTTTAGAGGGACAGCAGCCTTTGTGCTTTCCCCTTCTCCACAAGGGAACATTTCAACTCACTGCCCAATTTGCAACTGCTAACAGAAAACTCTGCACATGGAGATGGATTTGCTAGCACAGTTTGTGCCTCCATCTAATTGTTTTTAAACTTTGCATCTTGGGAAGAATTAGCTCTCACGCTGTTCTTATCGTCTCCAGATTCTGTCAGAATTTTCCTCCCATAATATCCCATATGCTCCTATCGCTGTCAGGGGAGAGGAGCCGACTCATCCTCTGACTAAGTCCTGTGAATTCACTGAGCACACATCAGTCTACCGGACAAAGCATCTGCAGTCTGTTCTGGAGGTTGAGACATAACTTCCCTAGTGGGGGAAGTTATAGCAAGACTCACATTTATTCCTGTTAACACCACTATTTGCGTTCTTTGTTAGCTGTGGAGGCACTGAGAGAGTCATTTTCTTAGGGCTTTTTTGATGAGAGAAGGAACGAGAAGGTGACTCATAGAATCATAGAATGGCCAGGGTTGGAAGTGACCTTAAAGATCACTCAGTTCCAACACCCTTGCTGGAGACGTTTAAAAGCCACCTGGGTATTTTCTTGTGCAACTTGGTCTAGGTGATCCTGCTGCAGCAGGGGGATTGGACTAGATGATCTCTCGAGGTCCCTTCCAATCCCTAATGACTGGATCTAGGGGATCCTGCTGTGGCAGGGACACCTTCACCAGAGCAGGTTACTCAGGCCCTCAGCCAGCCTGGCCTTCAACACTTTCAGGAATGGGGCAGCCACAGCTGCCTTGGGCAACCTGTTCCAGTATCTCAGCACCCTCAGAGCAAAGAATTGGTTCCTCATGTCCAACCTCACTCTTCCCTCTTCAAGGCTGGAACCCTTTGCCCATGGCACCAGCAGAGATGCTAAACAGCACCAATCCCAGCACCGACCCTTGAGGAACAGCCCTCGTTACAGCTCTCCCTTGGGACACTGAGCCACCGATCACAGCTCTTTGGGTGCCAGCTCCTGATCCAACAAGTGGTCCAGCCTCAGAAATAGACTCCTGTGGGGGGAGTCTTGTAGGAGGGAATGAAAATCTCTAAAACTTTATAAGTTGTCTCTTTCCCTTTGAATGAAGGGGCAGTACGTTTGAATCTATGGAGCTCGATCCGTGATGTGAAGGTTTCCAAAAGTCACCATCAATTATGCGTTGGGTTCAGCGACCCCTCCCGCAACAGAGAGGCTTCACCTTCCCAAGGAGGTTGAGCAATTTGAAGAATTTTCTGTCCGAGTTGCTGTTACAGGATGGAAACCTTTTGCTCCCGTTGCTGTCTTCATGCAAATGAACTGCGGAGGCTGCGTGTTTTCAGTCAGCCTCACTGGATGAAAAATACAGGGACTGATGTTTTCAAGCTCTCAGAGGTGTTCAGATCCGACAGCTCAGTAGAAATGAATTTTTAAAAGAGAAGTTAATTAACAAACCCCGTTCTTGCCCATCCTGAAATGTTCTGTACTGCTGCCGGTTTGTCAGCAACACTGCTGCTCCCTGTGTGGACTTCTCCGGGGGATTTCTGCACCGCCACAGGTTTAATTCTGGTTACTCAGGGCTGTGTTAACTCGATCATCTTTCCGGCAACCCCTGCCGGGTGCTGGGAAGGACTGCTGCCTTCTGCAGGGCTGTGGGCAGGTCACTACCTTCGGGGTCACCACTCGATTTGCTTCCCCACGCTCAGAAGAGGCTGCTGTTAATGAAGGATGTTGTGAATAACGGTGCCGCTCGCACAGAACCGCTGCGGAAAGTCATTGTCGTCGTCGTCATCTTTATCGCTTTTCCACATGGGAACTGGAAAATCAGTGGGAATGTGGAGCAGCAGATAAGTGCTGTGGTCCGGGGTGTTTTTCCTGAGATTGTTTATGGGCTGCTGGGGCTGGAATCTCTCCATCTAATTGACTGCTAACAGTGTGCAGCATCAGCGTGATTATTTTCGGAGGTATCTGCGCAGGGGCTGCCGCGGTGAGGAGGAGATGCTATAGATGGACGGTGACGTCTCTGCCACTTCAATTAGGGCCGGTACTCGACTCAGCGTGTGTCTGGCCCCGCTTGTTGCCCATGCTGGCACAGCAGGCTAGTGGCTGGGGAACCATGGGTGGGGATGCTCGGTGGGAGCGTGGCCGCGGGGATGAGTCCTGCCGCGTGTGGTGGCAGGGAGTGGTCCAGGATGGGTCATCCCCACTGCCTTGGAGCCCACAGGGTGCTGGTGGCTGTTGGTGGCTGCTGGCAGGGCGTGCATCTCCCTTTGAGAGGGGTGGAGGGATGAGTGCCAGCTGGATGGTGGAAAAATCTGTGGAAATGCAGGATTTCTCTTTATAATTTGTATTATTTATTTTATTTTACTTTATTTCATTTTACTTTTTTATTTACCTTTTTTAGATTTATTTTATTGTACTTTTACCTTTAAATTTTTTTATTTTATGTTATTTAATTTTATTTTATGTTATTCTATTTTATTTTTACTTTATTTCATTTATTTTAAAGTTTATTAGAAATCCATTGAATTGCTTGTTTTCTATCTCCTTCCGCCTCACACTGCCGTGGTCGAAGCACCTACAGGATGCCCCAAGTTCATAAAAACCAACAGATAGCTAAAACCCCACAAAATTCTGCTGTATCGGTGTCTTTTTACTTTTAAGTGCGGGAAAAGTGGAGAGCTGTGACCTCTTGAGCTGCCCATAAATGAAAAGGAGGCACTAAATATTTTATTTTCCCCCACTGCTCTGTTTATTCTCCTGCTTCTGATTTTTCCAATCTTCTTGTGAGGTTTGTGCCTGAGTCTCCTGTGTGTGCTCTAGCCCCTCTGTGAGCACCTCTGCTATCTATAACCATGGGCTGGGTTGAGTAATTGAGTCATAGACACCCCTGCCATGTATAGTGGTGGGCTCGTCGTTGCTCACTGGGTGGGATTGGAAAAACACCCTAAAAATCTTGGGTTTTGGGAAAATAATCCAACAGTATCAGCTGCCCCCAGGAATTTTCAGAGTGTCATGGAGAGGAGTCTCCTCCTCTGCCCATCCCAGCGCAGAGCCACAGAGATGATGGAGTGGAGCATCTGCCTGATGAGGAAAGGCTGAGGGAGCTGGATCTCTTGAGCTTGGAAAAAAGGAGCCTGAGGGGTGACCCCATGAATGTTGATCAATATGGGAAGAGCAGGTGTCAGGAGGATGGAACCAGGCTCTGCTTAGAGGCACCCAGTGATAGGACAAGGAGCAGTGGGTGTGAGCTGGAACAGCGGAGGTTCCAGTGTGGTGGAGGTATTCCAGTGTGTGGCCAATGTGGTGATGTGGGCATAGGAGCACCACTGTTGACAGCATCTGGGCTGGGCTGAATGAGCTTAGAGGGCTTTTCCAGCCTCAATCATTCTGGGATTCAGTGATTTTGAATATTGTCTCTCCAACAACAGGAGAAAAAAGTCAGTGTGCGAATCTTTAACAGAACTTTGGAACAAGCTTCAAAGTCAATGATGCAGTGTTTGAGGAACAAATCTTGGGGAACAGTTTGCAAAAGCGGATTTTGCTGGTGACTACTGTGTGTGGTTGGGCTGTGTCTTGTTCTGAGTCCCTGATTTCATTGCACTGATAAGGGTATTACAGGTGAAAATGGCCTCATGGCTTGTCTTTAAAGCTTACTGGATCCAAAAATGAGCTCAAAAGTGTATTGATGTCTAGGGAAGACTTTTGTTTTTATAAGAAATTGTTCCTGTTCTCCCTTTTGAAAACCTCAACACAACCTGAACAGTCAAGATTAAAATTCCAGCTGCAGAACAGGGCATTTCACAAGCTATGAGCAGGCACCGGGGCTCTTCCTCCTGTGTTGGCTGGAGGCACAAGCTGCTGAGAGTAGAGATGAGTACAGTCCTCAAGTAAAAGCTTTCATCTTGTTTGATGTGTGGGGAATCAACTAAGATGAGAGAAGTTTTGTCACATGAATGAAACATTCTGAAGCTGTCGCCTTGTATTTCACACAGAGCCCAGAGCCTGGGCTGTGGTTTTCCCTGGATCTCTCAGCTGCTGCTGGTGTGTTTGGTTTCATTAAGTGTGTTTTGCTTTCTCGCTGGGTTTGAAACAACTTGGGTGACAGGTCTGCACCTCTGGCAGTGTCCTTGAGTAGGGAAGCTCAGAGCAGATCTATATAATCGAAACTCTATTGGATTTCCCCCATCTGCTGAGAGGAGCTGGGGCCAGGGCATAGGAAGAGGAAATGATTTTCCACTAAGCATCCTGTTGATTTTCCTGGAGACTGTTAGCACTTATGATTTCCTTTAGGTTTGGGATTTTTAAGTGGCTGCCAGGGCACCTATGACAGAACAGGAGGTGATCAAGAGGAGAGAAGCAAAACATGTTCGAGTGGCATTGAATCAGCACAGAGAGAAGAGAACTGCAGGGGAGTTCTAACGTGCTTTTGTGTTAGGCGGATAAGAGCCGAACAAAGGGGAAGGTGGATGTGGAGGAACATTAGTGAGTAAAATGTCACCTCTGAAAGTCGTCATTGTCTTCCTTTGCTCTGTCTCAAAGAACACACAGGAGTGTTGGATGGATGGCAGCACTCATGCAGTATAGAATGGAGGGTTTGTTCTGGCTTTTTAGTTACCCACAAGAGACTAAATCCTTGTATTGTTACCACTAACTAGAGAAGAGATCAGGGGTTTTTTTTCTTCTTGTTCTTTCTCCAGAGATACTGCAGCTCATAGGTCAACCCTCATACGTTTTGCTTTTGACGTGCAGCGATCACTTCCTTGCCTGTTGCCTCTTGTCATCCTTTGATCACAAATTACTTTTATTAGATATTCTGGGAGTTTAAAACTCAGAAGACACTGTGTGTTTCTTTGAGGTATCCATCCTATTTAGAGTTTCCATCACTCTTACTGATTTTCCCTTGCTGGAGTCCCGGGCATTATCTTTCAGCTGTGCAATTGTTCACTGACTTTAGATCTCTGGCTCTTTCCTTATGCTCAATATAAAAGCAAAGCCCTGTCCTGTGCATAACCTGCTCAGAGGAGGAGATGACAACTGCAAAGCTCAGGTGACTGATGTTAATCACAACACTTAATGCTCTACTGGAAGTACAGCTAGATGATCTTTAAAGGTCCCTTCCAATCCCTAATGTTCTGTGATTCTGTGATACAACGGTGATGAGCGCTGGATAAGAGACCCCAACTGCTGGTTGTCCTCTTTGGATACAGGGCATGAAAGTGCCAGGTAGTTACTGTGAGTGGAGTTGCTCTAGGCTTACACAGACTCACAGAACATTAAGGATTGGAAGGGACCTTGAAAGATCATCCAGTCCAATCTCCCTGCCACAGCAGGATCCTCCAGATTCAGTTGCACAGGAACATGGCCAGATGGGTTTGAAATGTCTTCAGAGAAGGAGACTCCACAAGCCTCCTGGGCTATCATTAAATGGCTACAGCAAGACATTTTTCTTTACAGAGAAACAGTCTCAGCTAGTTATGAAACAGTGACTGCTGCACTGAGTCCTCAGACAGGTAATTTTGTGACTGGATCTTACTGAAAACAAAACCCTAAACCACTCCCTTGATGATACTTGAAGTCTTGCAAAGTGAAAACTTTTCACTAGTCGCAGTTGCAGTGTTTAAAGTAAAATCACAAAGCTTTATTAGCCCCTGCTGTTATCCCTGCCCCGTCCTTTCAGGTTTCTAGAGACCTGAGGGAGCCCCTTTCATCTCCTAATTGAGGTAAAGGGTGCTGCTATTTCTGCTGAATTTGGGTTTTCTTGCTTAAAAGCTCTTCCTTCAGGCAACACTCCATTAACATGAAGTGGCAGGGGTTTTATTCTCCCTCCACTTGGGAGAAATCACAGCGAAAAAGGGAATTAGCTACTTCTGTAAAACTCTGAGAGCGGATGATAACTTTTTCCAGTTTCCATCCAAGTGTAGTGGGCCTGTGTGGGCTGACCTGTTGCAGAGCAGCTTAGGAGAAAGGGACCTGAGGGTCCTGGAGGCCAGCAGGACGGCCAGGAGTCAGCAGTGGGCCCTGGTGGCCAAGAAGGCAAGTGGCATCCTGGGGTGGATCAGAAGAGGATTGGTTAGTAGATGGAGAGGGGTTCTCCTCCCCTTCTACTCTGCCCTGGGGACACCGCAGCTGGAATCTTGTGTCCAGTTCTGGGCCCCTCAGTTCCAGAAGGACACAGAGCTGCTGGACAGAGTCCAGTGCAGAGCCACAGAGATGCTGAAGAGCGTGGAGCATCTCCCTGATGATGAAAGGCTGAGGGAGCTGGGGCTCTTGAGCTTGGAGAGAAGCAGACTGAGGGGTGACCTCATTAATGTTAGTAAATATGTGAAAAGTGGGTGTCAGGGGGATGGAGCCAGGCTCTGCTCAGGGACACCCAGTGATAGGACGGGTGTGAACTGGAACAAAGGAGGTTCCACATCAATATGAGAAGGAACTTCTTCCTGGTTGAGGGTGACAGAGCCCTAGAAGGGGCTGCCCAGGTAGGTTGTAGAGTCTCCTTCTCTGGAGACATCTAAAACCTGTCTGAGTATGTTCCTGTGTGAATTGGTCTAGGGGATCCTGCTGTGGCAGGGGGATTGGACTAGATGATCTTTCAAGCTCCCTTCCCATCCCTAAAGTTCTGTGATTCTGTGAATCCACACTCTGGGTCTGCCAAGTGGCTGCCCTCCTTGCAGCCACAGACCTCTTGGCCAGTGCCTTTTAGCACGCACCCAGTCTGAAAATGGAAGAGGAAGGGGAAGCAGAAAGGGAAGGGGATTTTCCTCCAGAGAGCCAGTGTAAAAATACATAAACAAACAGGCAAACCAGGGAGGAATGCCCTGTCCTTCCTGCTCCTCGCTATAGAACCAGGGAGCAGCTCTCAGAGGCAGGAATTGACCGGCTTCCTGGTTGTGTCCCAGGAAGAAAGCGGTTAAGAGGGGGAAGACAAGACACGGAAACAAGAATGATAAGCCAGTGAGCAGACTAACAGAAAAGCACAGAGAGGTGGCCAGGAGGTGGCCAACGAGATTGAGAGGGAAAAGCAGCAATGACAGACTGAGCAAAGCAAGAGGAACTGGCGGGTAACGCGGGGCCACAGGCAGGTCTTGTGCAGTCCAGGGAAAACAGAACATACAAGGACTGGATAAGGGGCTGGGGACATAAATGGACATCAGGCTGGTACATGAGTAAGGGTGAAATGAAACTGAACTACTCAACAAGAGCAAGGAGATGAGGTAACACGTGCAAAAATTTCCCACCTGCCATGGACACAGCACCTCACTCACACATGAAGATGCTCCTACAGCCAAAGGGTTCCACATCTGTGAAACACTGGTGCTTCAAAGGGAAGGCAGCGCTCAAAACAGGCTCTTTGGGAAGGGGTGGGTTACACTAGGGGTTTGTGGGATGGACAAACTCAAACGTGAACATCAGGTTCATAATAGAGCCATTACGGAGGAGAAACACAATCACTGACCTTCGTATATGGTGATGATATGAGGGTGGCTGAGGGATGACATGATCTCAATCTCCCGTCTGATGTGAACCATGTCTTGTTCATCCTTAATTTTGTCCTTGCGGATGGATTTTATTGCAACCTGTAAATTCAGGAAATCAAGTATTATTCTGGGAACTGAACAGGTACAGATAAAGCATTACAGAGAATTCAAAGGATAAATGCAGATGGTAGGTGCTGGCAGAATGTGGAATGGCCAAAACAAAGCTTTAAAATACAAACCCTCTGTGCCCCAGCTCCTTCACTTTACAGCAATAAATATATTCACAGTACAGATCACAGAATCACAGAGTTATTGAGGCTGGGAAAGCCCCCTGAGCTCAGCCAGCCCAGCCCAGGACCTGACACCACCACAGCAGCCACACCAGGGCAACAAGGGCCACAGCCAGGC
>JAOXOE010030530.1:0-12967 GCA_028565055.1 Phoeniculus purpureus
GAAAGGGGCTGCCCGAGGGTGTTGTGGCGTCTCCTTTTCTGGAGATGTTTCAAACCCTCCTGGCCATGTTCCTGTGTGACTGAATCTAGGGGATCCTGCTGTGTCAGGGGTATTGGACTGGATGATCTTTTGAGGTCCCTTCCCATCCCTAATGAGTGGATCTAGGGGATCCTGCTGTGTGCAGGGGGATTGGACTGGATGATCTTTGGAGGTCCCTTCCAATCCCTAATGTTCTGTGATTCTGTGATTTGATGATGATGATGACTCCCACCAGGGATCCTGCAGACTGAAGTTCTCCCCAACGCCCACACTGCCACATTACTGTGCTATCAAAATGTGAAAAACCACCTTCCTTTACAGCAAAACCTGTTGGCTATATGAGAAACATGTTGTTCTGGAAAGAAACTCATCAAAACTGATGAGAAAAAGAATCACAAGTTCTTGGCTGAAGATGAGTCTGTGTCAGTTTAGCCTCGCTGGCTCACTGCTCTCACTCTAGGAGCTGAAAGCTTTGTGATATTCCAGGGAGCAGCACCCCAAAGAGCATAACCCTAAACCTCACAGTCCTTTGTCAGGGACGAAGTCACACACTCACAACTGAAATGAAAAGCTCCCAGGGGCCAGTGTGACCAAAATGCTGAAAAGCAGACAAAATGCAGAATCCAACCGAGTTTTGACTCAGCCACTTTTGGGGAAGGTGCAGCCAGTATGATGGAGCCGGCTGGGTTTAATGGATGCAAATCAAGAAGATGAAAGGGTCACCATGGATTGCGGTTTTCATCCAGCGCCAGGATGAGTCCAGGCAATAAACATAAACAGTAAACAAAGCGATTTCACCAGTGGGAACCCGGCCGCATGCAAAAGCACCCGGGTTAGTGCAGGATTGAGCTAGTAAACATGCAGGAATGTCCCAGGTCCTCCAGGCAGCCTGAGAAAGCTACAAAAGCTCTCGTTCTTGCTCCCACCCCTCCCAGGATCCCTGCACGCACAGCAGATGTTACAGCTGTGGTTCCAGCTTGACAAAATTTGGTATTGAAATACATTTTCGCCAACAGCAGCATCCAACAGCTCATGTCAGTTTTTTCACTACGGGACAAACTTGTTTCAACCATTCAGTGATTGGTGGGAGCAGATGAAAGTTTATAAATCAAGGAAGAGAAGGTACAGGCAGGTCTTTTGTTCAGGGCACCTGTACTCTACCACACACTGGGTTCCTATGCTGCTGTTTCATTGTGTAGAGCCAGGCTGCCTGGTCACATAGACCCCAGTCCTACACAGTGCAGCATTTCCACAACAGACACAGCAGCATCTCGAGAGGCAGTGCCTGAGCTTTTCTTCTCTAGGAAATTTTCTCTGTGATGTGACAATCCAGTTTTTCTGCTACTGCAGTGAATAAAACACTGATGAAACCAAGCAGAGAAACATTTGTCTGAGATGATCTGGGTCTCTTGAGCTGGGAAAAAAGGAGACTGAGGGGTGACCCCATGGATATTAATAAATACGGAAAGGTGGGTGTCAGGAGGATGGAGCCAGGCTCTGCTCAGGGGCACCCACTGACAGGACAAGGGGCAGTGGGTGTGAGCTGGAAGAGAAGAGGTTCCACATCAATGTGAGAAGGACCTTCTTCCCAGTGAAGGTGCCAGAGCCCTGGAAAGGGGCTGCCCAGGGGGGTTGTGGAGTCTCCTTCTCTGGAGATGTTTCAAACCCTCTTCGACTGCTCCTGTGCAGCTGGATCTAGGACACCCTGCTGTGGCAGGAACTTTAAAGGTCTCTTCCAATCCGTAATGTTCTGTGATTCTGTGACTGTGTTCTGTTTGTTGCTACAAGAAGTTTTAACCCAAAGAAGGCAGTTTGGAATGAAGGGAGGAAATGACACTTGAGAGTTGGTTTTACTTTTTGTTTTGAAGAAGTGAGCTGCACAACAGACCTTTCTGCTACAGCTTCTGAAAGTCTGAAGGCATGATCCCAACTTTGGGAAGAATCACAGAATCATTCAGGTTGGAAAGGACCCTTAGGATCATCAAGTCCAACCATCAACCCTACTCTACAAGGTCACCCCCAAACCAGATCCCCCAACACTACATCTAAGTGTCTTCTAAAGTCATCCTGGGGTGGGGACTCAACCACCACCCTGAGCAGCCCATCCCAGTGCCTGACCACTGTCTGGGAGAAGGAACTTCTTCACAGTGAGGGTGACAGAGCACTGGAAGGGGCTGCCCAGGGGAGTCATGGAGTCTCCTTCACTGGAGATGTTTAAGACCCGCCTGGATGTGTTCCTGTGTGACTTGGTCTAGGTGATCCTACTGTGGCAGGGGGATTGGACTAGATGATCTTTTGAGGTCACTTCCCATCCCTTATGAGTAGGAAAATGTACTTCTCAATGAGCAATGCCATTGCCTGTCCACCTGAATATGAGCTGGCTTCACTGTAGTGCTTCAGCCACAGCTGAGCTGCACCAAACCTGTGGAATCGTAGCTTCTCTACACCATTAGATAGGCAGGTTGGCCTCCATAAGAGAAAGTTATTTTGCCACAGCTGCAAAGAAATGATGACTTCTTGGAATGCACCTGCTTTGATCAGGCAATGGCTTCAGCTGAGATGGCAATACACACATTCCATGCTTAATTCTGACCAACCCTCTGCTGGATTATAACATCAAGCTGCTAACTTCTCATTCTCTTCTGTTGTTTATTGAGAAAACCTGCTCCTTGAAGTTATTAATTCCTTCATGGAGCTGATGTGCATCCTTTAATTTAGCTCCACTAATGACTGCAGTTAATAGGACTTTGTCAACAGGACTTTGTCAACGTCTTTCCCTGGCTTTAATTGCACTTCAGCAGCAGTCTGCACAGACACAGTCAAAGACTTCAAGCAAGAAATTTCACAGATATCAGTCTGTGAGTGGTAGAGGCTGTTCCTGAATCATCCAGAGCCTTCAGGTAGAGCTTTACTAACCTTCTTCCTTTAGGAGGTCCCAGCCTCTAAGTGCCACTGTCATTGCAACCAGCCAGTCAGGGCAGAACGATGCAATGGCTGATAAAGTCTGGCTGTACCAGACACAACAGATAGGGCTCGTTTTACAAAGATACTCTAAGAGTGGGTTAGGACCTAAAATCCTTTCATCTGTTTCTCCCAGACAATCTCCCCAGACCAGCAAACTTCAAAGGCCAATTTCCTTGCAGAAACGCCCCAGAGCCTCCTCTTCTTCTCCTCTGAGTCTTAATGGGGCCTGTTCACAGCTTCCATGAGGTGCTACACCCATCAGAAGGCTCTGGGCTGCACTAAGGGGGTCACCAGCTTGTCATATACCACCTTAGCCTTGAGCATGCCCAGTGAAAGCATCACCTCTCCCTTCTTTTAGAGGGGTCATCCCAAGCATCACAGGCAAAAGTAAAGAAAGTATCAGAGTTCCTTCAGGTTGTCTAAGCAGCACTTCAGAGGAAGGTTTATCTCTATAATTTCTAGTGTTCCTCAGGCCCCTCTAGATTTTCCTGCTGAATCCTTCTGTCCTCTTTTGTACTCTTGTGGCTGGAAGGGTAAGGAGGAGCTTTATTCCCCTCAATGAGCTTTTCTGTGAAATCAGGTTGTTCCACTTCTCATTGAAGGAGAGGTAAACCCCCACTCAAATCATCTTATTTCCCCATTCTCCTCCCTCTTCGAATATAACCACCTCAAAACAATCTTTTTCTCATAAAAAAAAGCAATATCAAGAGTTAAATTGCTTTCTTCCTTCCCTGTGGTAGAGCAGATAAAGGATCTTTAAAATGTAGAGTGAAGCAGCTCTCTTACTTTAAGTTTCCCTGCTTTTGCAACACCAGGAGACACCCCCAGTGCAGGTGAGCATCATCCTTTTCTAGTTTGTGATAAGCTGTCTCAGGCTTGATTGACCAGCTACAGACAAGAGAAAAACTCTTTCCTCAACCAAAAACTGACTCCTTCTCCTCCAGCAATGGGCATGAAATCTATTGTCCAGTGTTTTCTGGAGATGATGACTCACAAAGGGATCTGTTCCATCACGTACAAGTTGGAAGAGGGTCTGGGAGAAGGAAGAAGCACAAGAAAACTCAGAGTATGATGCAGCACAATTTTAATGAGGCTGAGGAATGGGAGGAAGCAACATAAAGGGTAAGGAATCCATTTCCATGGTCCACTAAGGACAGCACCCACTCATCCCTCTCACAATGACACACTCAGCAAAATGAGACCTTCCTTCTTCATTAGGTGAATTGTACTAATCCAGTCATGCAGAACAATCTCTCATAATTACATATTTCACGTAGCCACTGTCAAATACAACCCAAAAAAAGCAGAAGAGGACAAGACAGAAATACAAAGTAAAGCATAACAAACACCAGACAAGTCAAGGACTGGTTTTAGGAGATGCCAAGCTCCCACAGCTTCATTAACTTTGGATTGTGGGTGTCTAACATCACATCTGAAAACCATGGCCATGAGCTCAGTCCTTCATCGAGTCGTGCTTCAGTGTTCCTGGTCTTTGATTCCTGCTTGCTCCTCACACTTTAGCATGGCCCCTAGAAGCCACTGCGGTAGCTGCTGTAGCGGCGGTAGGGTCGGCTGTACCCACTTCCCAGGCCTGAGTAGCCAAAGCTTCCCAATCCCAAGGAGTTGCCAGAGTTGATGGGGACCCCTCCAGCACTGAGAGCATTTCCAACAGCTGCAGATGCTGAGGATCCCACGGCCGTGTTCTGGGGGAAGGAGCTGAGGATGGGTCCAGGCAGGGTGACCACCACAGGAGAGGGCTGGATCACCACTGTTGAGTCCTGGCACTGCCTGACACAGGGTTCGTTGCAGCTATTTGCCAGTGGGGTTGGACCACAGGATGTGGGAGGACACAGATCGTAGCAGGACATGGCTGTGGGCTGCAGTCAGCTGTAAAACACACCCGGAAAAAAGAGATATGGAATACAGAAATTTAAACAGAAGTGTTTTTCCAGCTGAAATTCTCTCATAAGAGGGGTATATGACAACAGAAGAAGAGTTTCTATGAGGAACAAGTCTGGGTCTAGGTGATCCTGCTGTGGCAGGGGGATTGGACTGGATGATCTTTCAAGGACCCTTCCAATCCCTAATGATTCTATGATTCTATTAGATGGCATTTTTTACCAGATCCATTGGAAGCACTTTGAAAACAAGACTGAGCCTGCATTTTCTTCAAAGACACCTCTAGCGAAGGTAGCACAGGTCACAGAATCACAGAACATTAGGGACTGGAACGGACCTTGAAAGACCATCCAGTCCAATCCCCCTGCCACAGCAGGATCCCCTAGATCATCACACAAGAACATGTCCAGGTGGGTTCTAAATGTCTCCAGAGAAGGAGACTCCACAACCCCCTTGGGCAGCCCCTTCCAGTGCTAGTCAGTAACTTACCCTGAAGCCTCTGTGGTTAGTCAGCTCACCCAGGAAAACAGGGCAAGTTCGCTCTGCAGAGTGCCCTAACCGCACGGTCATAACACTGCCCTTGGGAAAAGGCGCTTCCAGCATTTCCCATTGCAGTTGTGGCTGCACAGAGCCTATTAGGGCTCTGTGTGTCCTAGAGAAACGGGGGTTGGCTCTGTAGCCTTCAGATGAAGGTGTTTTGCTGGAACGGGTGAGCTTGTTACTCCTGATCCAAGTCTTGCCTCTTGGCTTAAACAGTCAATGCTATCAAACGTGCTACCTGCTGCCAATACAACACAAGCCTTCCTATTTCATTCCTATCGTTTCCTCTCACACAGGTTCCACCTTGGAGGTCCCTTTTCCCAGTTTGGAAAGCAGAAAATACAAGTGTAAACTCTTAACGTTCCGATCAGCAAGTCGTGGAGGGACAGGGAGCTAATTTGGGAACACTTCCACTTGTGTGTCTTGCAGCTAACGCTGAAATTATCAACAGATCTCAGGAGCTACAGTACAAACCTGTTCACAGTCATTTCAAAGATGGAGAAACAAAGTCTGTCCTTGCCTGTGGAAGCAAGGCTTGAAAAAGTCTGTCCTTGACTATTAAAAGCAGGCGTGGACTGATTGTTGTTTACTATGTGGAGAGCTGATGAGCCAGGACTGCCTGCACTGGCCAGTATCTCCATGTTCTTCAGCCTTAGCTGAGTTTTCCACAGACCCAAGGATTCACTACAGACGTTTCATGTTCAGCTGCACATCCTGAAAACTTGTTTGATTCCCAAAGTTGAATAAATAGTCCTAAATGCCAACTTGTGGCTAATTGTCTTTTATAACTGACCACCAATAGATCACAGAACATCAGGGATTGGAAGGGACTTCAAAAGATCATCGAGTCCAATCCAGGAGGATCCCCTAGATCAAGTCACACAGGAACATACCCAGGTGGGTTTTAAGTGTCTCCAGAGAAGGGGACTCCACAACCCCCCTGGGCAGCCCCTTCAAGGGCTCTGTCACCCTCGCCATGAAGAGGTTTCTTCTCATATTGATGTGGAACCACGTATGTTCCGGCTTTCAAAGGAAAGCCCCTTCCTTTCTCAGAGAAAAGAACCTGCATCTATCACAACATCAGTGAGGAAAGGCTACCAAATCATCAAGACACCAGCTCAACATATAAAGACAAGAGATGGGCTCAGACTTACCTTATTCACTGAAGCAAAGAAAGGAGAAGGAATGGATGGCAGAGCCTTGAGTCGCTTGTGTTTTTATACTGAGTTCCAGGTTGCCTGACAGCTTGGGACAGTCTTTGTGCTTGAAGTTATTTATGAGCCACTACTGATTACATGGGGGTTTGCCTCAGTATTTGTGCTTATTACTGCTTCTCTTCCTTATCTTGTGGCATGTGTATCTGACCACAGGTTTCTTTCATCTTAAAATATTCTGAGCCAGGTTAATTTCTGGGAACACTAGAATGACTAATTCAGAAGAATTTATTCTGCCTTCAAAAACCTCTTGGATCTGCCTGTTGTCATTAAAGGAGATTAACCGTCATTTACATGACGCAGTCCCTGGTACCCTCCCCTGCAAGGTAAATACTGCTGGAAATCATGAAGAATTCCAACTTTTGGAAGCCAACCCACGAGCACTTGTCATTTGGTGATTCAAGCTGCTTTTGGGGGGAAGGAAAAGACAGACAGAGAACAACCAGGACTACAATCACAATTTTCACACCACTACAGCCCCAAAATGAGAGAGGCAGCAGAAATTCTGTTGAAAGGGAAGGACGCCAACAAGTGCTATGAGAGTCAGGAGGAAATGGATAGTGTTGTGGCTCTGTTCAAAGTCTAAAACCACTGCAGACACTGCTGCTTTCACCTGGAAGAAGGAAAGAGAGTAACAGAAGTCCAGTCTAACAAGATCTGTGGTTCTGTGGTTCTGACTTGGTCTAGGTGATCCTGCTGTGGCAGGGGGATTGGACTAGATGATCTTTCTAGGTTCCTTCCAATCCCTTATGATTCTATGATTCTGAGATAACACCAGATCTTAGCACTTCTGTGGAAGATTCCAAAGGACAAATCTTACTAAAAAGGGATCTTCCCTTTCTCTGTCTAACCTTGTACCTCATCTCTCATCCAAAAAAACCCCACAAATCTGGTTTTATTCCTCCCTCAGACCTCAAAACATCAGCAACTGGTTTTAGGTTGACTTCTTTCGAGGTCCCTTCCAACCCCTAATATTCTGTGATTCCCCATGTGTGAACACATTGCACCGTACCCTACGGTGGCAGGGGGATTGGGCTAGATGATCTTTGGAGGTCCCTTCCAATCCCTAATGTTCTGTGTTTCTGTGTTCACTGACTTTTCATTGAATCATTGACCATTTTTGGCTGGAAGAGACCTTCAAGACCACTGAGTCCAACCTTTTCCTAGCCGTGTGCCCCAATATGTTTTTATTCTTAATGAAGAGTTCTGCTAAAGTTCTGCCTTTGCAACACTCAGCTGTGGAGGCAGAAGTCCCACACAAGAATTCTTCTCTTTCCTATCGTACCGTTCACTTCTCCAGCTACCCCCATGGTTCTAGACCACCGGAGAAATGTCAGAAGTAGATAAATTGTCTGTAATTTCTTCACTCACAGTCAATTCTTCCTGTCACTGTACAGCAGCCTATGGATTGCACCGTGAAATTGATCCTCTTCTGTAAGGTCAGAGAGGCTTGCAGGATGAATAATGAAAGGGTGAAACACACAAGCAACCCTAGACAGAAAGATTAGAGCTGAGGTTTTTGTTTTCCTAGTACTTGAACTACTGAGACATGTAAATCTTCCCTAAATTAGGAGTCTCTTTGTGAATATCCCCTGGGAACAGAAACTTGCTTGGCTTGGCCATAGATGAACTGAGAACTTCAAAGATTATCAGAAGGTTTTATTAAAGTGCTGGGGATGCAAAGTATCATGTAGTGTGCAAATGTAAGATACGTGACCCGTACTTGAATTTCCATATCACTTCTGTAATAGCAGGTCTCTGAGATTTGGGAATGCAGGTCAGTCGTTTGATTCTAAAACCAATGCCATTGTTCCTGGCTGCTGGAATTACAGCTATTTTATTTTTAATTTTAAAAACTACTCAAAATTTGGTTTAAGCCACCTCATTGCTCAAGTAGATTCTCAAATAAATTCACAGAATCATACGTGAGCACAGAACATTAGGGATTGGAAGGGACCTCGAAAGATCATCCAGCCTAATCCCCCTCTACAGCAGAATCCCCTAGATCCAGTCACACAGGAACAGTCCAAGTGGGTTTGAAACATCTCCAGAGAAGGAGACTCCACAACCCCCCTGGGCAGACCCTTCCAGGGTTCTGTCACCCTCACCGGGAAGAAGGTCCTTCTCACATTGATGTGGAACTTCCTCTGGTCCAGCTGACACCCACTGCCCCTTTCCTGTCATTGGGTGCCCCTGAGCAGAGCCCTCCTGACACCCACCCTTCCCATATTGATCAACATTCATGGGGTCACCCCTCAGTCTCCTTTTTTCCCAGCTCAAGAGACCCGGCTCCCTCAGCCTTTCCTCTTCATGGAGATGGTCCACTCCCTTCATATTGCCTCAGATTTTTTAGCTTCACCACCCCTGTCCATTCCTCAGTACTTTTCCATCTTCCAAGGGATTAGCAGGTTTTTTAAAAAATAATTTCCTCTATAGCAGCTGGTATCTAGCAGCTATTTGAGGAACTGATTTACATAACAGCATCCATATATTATTTTCATCACTTTTTAAATATATCCTTCATCCGAACTTTGCTTGGAAAATCCATAATCCTTCTAAAATCACAGAATCAAAGAATCATTCAGGTTGGAAAAAACCCCAGAGATCATCAAGTCCAACCATCAACTCTACTCTACATGTTCACCTCTAAACCACATCCCCCAACACCACATCTAAGTGTCTTTTAAACACTCATCCAGGGATGAGGACTCAACCACCACCCTGGGCAGCCCATTCCCAGTGCCTGACCACTCTCTCCAGGAAGAATTTCTTCCTGATGGCCAGTCTAACCCTCTCCTGGTGAAGCTTGAAGACCTTCCCTGTGCTTCCGTCACTAATTCCCAGTGAGAAGAGCCCAGCAGTGTCCTTTCAGATATTTGTAAAGCGATGAGGTCTCCCGTCAGCCTTCTCTTCCTCAAACTAAACAGCCCCAACTCTCTCCATCTCTCCTCATCAGATTGATTCTCCAGGCCCTTTCCCAGCTTCGTTGCCCTCCTCTGCACTCACTCCAGCCCCTCAATGTCTCCCTTATACTGAGGTGCCCAGAACCAGACCCAGTACTCAAGGTACAGCCTCACCAGTGCTGAGTACAGGGAGAAATCAGACTACAGGTTTCAAAAAAAACCAAAGAAAATAGGATCTAGCCATATTTTCAGGGACGTCTGCAGTCTTCCTTGAAAATAATTACAATAATAATTGTTCTAACTCCAGCCTCTTCATTGTACAGTCAGAATGACTGAACGACCTGATTTTTGAGAGGAATTAAAGTGAGTGAATCAGAAGTCCACAGCTTTTTCGTTTTGTATCATCAAAGACAGACCTATACATTCACATTGTAATTAAGATTTCTTGCATAACGTGAGAACATCTTCCCAAGAAGCAGGTGAGTGACTAAACGTCTGGATGAAAATCTTCATCAGAATGGAGCTGGAAGATCACTCACAGCAATCCCTCTGCAATAGCTCTGGACACAAAAATGACCCCAAAAATCTGTGTATGGCGAAGTAGACACAGAAAATGGATGTTTCCCTGGCAAGAAAAGTGCCCTGTGCAACACATCTGTACTTGGAATTAATTGGTTTGTTGTAAGGAAATGGATGCGTCAGAGGCTTTCAGCAACTGAACAAATCTCAGGGCAACTCAGAGCCCTCCTTTGCCTTTCCCTGCCCTCACCTCTCACACCAGGCCTGATGTTTCTTGCTTTTAAATCAGACTTCACTCTTATCTAATTGTACCAGTAGATAACAGGTGGTTGTAGAGAGTGATGAGGTCTCCCTGGCTTATTGCTTCAAACAGAAGTGTATTGCCAACATTAACAATAGCCTGACTATGCCCCACAGCCATTTCAAGTTGCCACAATAATCTGGGGCACCTGGTTCACTGAGGGTGAACCCTGTTGATGCCCTCCCAATATCACAGAATCACTCTGGTTGGAAAAGACCCCTGCGATCATCAAGTCCAACCATCTACCCTACCTTACATGTTCACCCGTAAATCACATCCCTCAACACCACATCCAAATGATCTTTAAACACATCCAGGGATGGCAACTCAACCACCTCCCTGGGAAGCCCATTCCAGTGCCTGACCACCCTTTTTGAAGGGTGAAAAAATTCTTCCTAACATCTAGTCTTTACCCACCCTGTTGTAACTTGAACCCAGTCCCTCTTGTTCTATCACTAATTGCTTGTGAGAAAAGACCAGTACCAACCTCTCCACAACGTCCTTTCAGGTAGTTGTAGAGAGTGATGAGGTCTCCCTGGCTTATTGCTTCGAACAGAAGATGTGTCTGTAAATTCAGGTTGCTTAATTCCATCTGAGCATCTCTGCATGCTGTTTCTATTCCATCCCACCGCTCATTATTTGCTGTAATCTGCTCCTTGGCCCAGCAGCTGAAGAGCACCTGCTGTGTGTTTCACCTGAGCTGCCTTTTGGTGCAGGCAGGGCCAATGACTTGAGTTCACAACTCCAGCTTCTGCTACTCAGATAGCCTGTCTGAAGACAAAGGTGTTCAAATGCAAGTAGAGATGTAGACCTCAAAGTTCATATCTTAACAGAGCTTAGCATTGACAAATATTGTTAATTGTATTAAAAACTGTCTTGGTTTGAAAACCGTGAATTTCTGGCTACCGTCATCTGCTGGTGTTTGTGAAGAATTTTAAAATTACTTGGGCGACGAAGCTGGGGAAGTGCCTGGAGAATCAATCTGATGCGGAGAGAGGCTGCTTAGTTTGAGGAAGGGGAGGCTAAAGAGACACCTCATTGCTCTCCACAACTATCTGAAAGGACACTGTAGAGATGTTGGTGCCTGTCTCTTCTCACAGGGCATTAGTGATAGAACCACAGGGAAGGGCTTCAAGCCTCACCAGGGGAGGGTTAGACTGGATATCAGGAAGAAATTCTTCGTGGAGAGAGCAGTCACGCACTGGACTGGGCTGCCCAGGGTGGTGGTTGAGTCTCCACCCATGGATGTGTTTAAAAGTTGCTTAGATGTAGTGTTTGGGGGATGTGGTTTAGGGGTGACCTTGTAGAGTAGGGTTGATGGTTGGACTCGTTGATTCCAAGGATCTTTTCAGACCTGAATCGTTCTATGATTCTATGAAGTTTAAGGTTTGGTTCTGCATCTTACTCATTATGTTCAATAATCTACATTATAATTTCCTTTTTTTGTCAAAAATCATACATGACTATCTACTGCATGCAGATCGGTGACATATTTCTGTGAAGAGCTGGGTGTAGTGTGGTTGTTACACTGGAATTCGATGGGGACAGTAGAAGAAAACAACAGCAAAAATGGATTTATGCTGGAGGGAAGAAATTATTCGCTCACCAGAACCTCTGCAATTATTTACTCAGCAGAGCCACACCCTAAATGGGCAGGCTTATAGTTATTTTTCAAATGCATCTGAATTGTTTTTCAAATGCAAATTTTAATTACATTTCAAATTGTAAGAGTGCAATTAGTACCTCTCTGCTTATGGCCCAGCGTGTCAGATCCACCTTCCTTGCAGAACAGCGTCCTGGTGCCAGCAAGACTAATGAATGTGGACGTGTAATCCATCACCTCAGAGCAAGGGATTGGCTATAATCTTTGGGCTAAACCCTTGTCACAAGGCATCATGTCTTTCTGCCAAGAGCTACGTGAGGTACTGCTCACCTGCACGTTACTGCAATCCCATTCAGGGATCATTGGGTGTACTCGCCTGATTTTACATGTAGTTGTAGTAGTAATTGAGGAAGGAAAAATCACAACCTGCTCATTTTGTGATGGAGACCCAGGACTAGCAAACATTCATTTAGAGCCCTTGCATCCCCGTGAGCAGGGGGTTCATACTCAAAACAAATTCTGAAATTACAGAGTTTTTGGGTGAGTGAAAATTCAGCCTCTCATTTAACCCCACAGACGTCTGCAACACAAGAACTTCTGCCAAATCCAACTATCTCAGCCCATAAAGATCCACACAGAGGCACTAGGAGGCAGGTTTACGACACGAGTCACAGAATCACAGAATCATTCAGATTGGAAAAGGCCCTGGGAATCATTGAGTCCAACTATCAACCCTACTCTACAAGTTCACCCCTAAACCACATCCCCCAAAAACACATCTAAGTGACTTCTAAACATATCCAGGGATGGGGACTCAACCACCATCCTGGGCAGCCCAGTCCAATGCCTAACCACTCCTCCAGCAAGAATTTCTTCCTGATGGCCAGTCTAACCCTCCCCTGTTGAATCTTGAAGCCCTTCCCTCTGCTTCTGTCACTAATGACCTGTGAGAAGAGACCAGCATCAACATCTCTACAGTGTCCTT
>JAOXOE010030531.1:0-12967 GCA_028565055.1 Phoeniculus purpureus
CTTTCTCTTCCCCTTCCCTTCCCTTTCTCTTCCCCTTCCCTTCCCTTTCCCTTTTCTTTCCCTTCCCTTTCTCTTCCCTTTCCCTTCCCTTTCTCTTTTCTTTCCCTTCCCTTTCTCTTCCCCTTCCCTTCTCTTTCTCTTTTCTTTCCCTTCCCTTTCTCTTCCCTTTCTCTTTTCTTTCCCTTCCCTTTTTCTTCCCTTTCTCTTTTCTTTCCCTTCCCTTTCCCTTCCCTCTCTCTTTTCCTTTCCTTTTCATTTCCTTTCCCTTCCCTCTCTCCTTGTCTCCTCTCTCCTCCCCCTCCCTCTCTCTCTCCCTCTCCCCCTCCCATGCAAGGACCATACCCTTTAGCATCACTTCCTGCATCACCCGCAGCCCTTTCATCGTCTCACCCACACTCAGCAACTGTCCAACCCTCAGAGCCGAAGGCACCAGATTAAAGCCACGGAATTTGCATGGCCAGGCCGTGCTCCCGCTCCCTCACCCCGCAGCACCCACCGCAGTGGCAGCAGCAGCACCCACTGCCCGGGTGACTGCGTTGGGTGCAGATGGGCGAGTCCCCGCTGCACGGGAGGCTGATGGGTGAAACCCAACTGTTTGTGAGAGCAAAGTTCAGCTCACGGCACCACCTGTCAGGTCAGGAGAAGGAGTCACCTCCCGTGTCTTGACAAGTTCAGGAAGCAAAGAGGAGGGGAGAAGCCGCCTGCTCTCCGCAGCCACCAGAGCTCTGCGATAGCCTCATCTGCAAGCGAACCTTCCCCAGCTCAAACACGTTTGGCCAGTGGCGCTGCATAAGGTCACAGGCACCTTTCACTGCTCCTTCCCTGCTCTGAAGACGACTCCAGCCAGACTGAGCTGTTTGTTTGAACGGGGCAAGAAAGTTTTACAGTCTCGGCAGCCCTCCCTTCGCTTCTCTGCCTCAGGGCAGACAGCACTCAGGTGGTTTCCACGGGCACCAGCTGGTGAGCAAGGGAAAGGTGAGATGTCCCACACACAAACCACAGTGACAGGGCACTGGAGAGCCCCAGGAGAGGCCACCCACTGTCCCACTGATCAGTGCTCTTCACCCTGGTAGAGCCCTTTGGGTTCTGGCTCTGTGTGTCCCTGCTAACAGCTCCTAGAGCCGTCAAAGCAAAGACAATGCAGAGCCTGGGGACAGGGTGCTTAAACTAGGTTCAACCTCAAATTATGACAGCCTAGACTTTTAAGTCTTGGACTTTGGGGACTCCAACTTAAGAACACTCTGCCTTGAGCCCTTGCTGCCTGCAGAGCAGCACTGGACTCAATGAAAGCTCCACAAATCCTTCCTTCCCATCCCATATCCCATCTGAAGCCTAGGCTGCGGTCAACAGTGAGTCCCAACCTCATCTTCTTCTGGGTTACAACAAAAGGGGGCCACTGAGCTCTCCAACCACAACCAGAAAGTTTCTGCTTTTGCCTTTTCCTTCCTTTGGTTTTCCTGAGCTCCCACCTGCCTGCTCCTTGTTTGGGCACTGTGGAGTGGAAAGGGGGGAAAGAAAAGGGGATGGGAGCGTGTAAGGAGCAAAGCCTTTCATCTTCATAGCAGCAAGATTTCAGATCTAAAGAGCTGGGGCTCTCAGCTGCTGTAAATTGAGGGTTGTGACTGCCAAGCACCGATCTGAATCTACGTATTAATTTGCAGGCAGTGCTGCGGAGCTCAGGCCACCCCTCCTCTCACCCTTTGTTTCCCCTGGGCTCAGTTCAGTGGAAGCAGGTGTTCTCCTGCCCCACTAATCTCCAGCACATTCAGCCAAGCCCAGCAACTGCTCCTGTGCCCCAGCCAGGTAAGGGGAGCTGGGCAGTTGGTTGCTGTGGAAGGCAGCACATCACGGCTCCATGAGCAGCCCCACCACAGCTCCTGCCTTTTGCAGCTCTATCTCATGAGGTTTCCATTGCAGCTCATCCATGAACAGACCTAATGAGCATTTCTAAAGGGGAGCAAGGGTTGGAGCAGCTCTGGTGGTTAATCTGTTCAAGGAACGTGGTCCTGCACACGATGCCAGCGAAGGGCACGGCAGTACCGGCGTCTCCTTGCGTTATCTCATCACCCTAGAGACGACCAGTCCAGCAGAGCTCACCTAACACGTTATTCCACAAACCACAGTCGTGCTGGTTTTAGCAGCACAGATTTGCAAACATCAACAGCCCCCAGACTTTATGTTTTTCAGAAGGATTCCACACAAAGATCTGACCTAATCGCAACTGTAAACACAAAGTCCTTGCTGGGGTTTAGGGCTGAAGATGCTTTGGTGGCTGACATGAGCCAGTTCCTTGTACTGGGAGCTGCTGGAACACTTGCTGTAGCTGCTAGCCAAGTGTAGCTAGGCTGGTAGCCAACCACAGGCTGGCCAAGGAGTGGGCTGCCTAGAGAGGGGGTTGAATCCATCCCTGGATGTGTTTCACAACTGGGGAGATCTGGAGCTCAGGGACAGCAATGTGGTGGGTTGGAACAGTTGGGTTACGGGTTAGACTTGATGATCTTAAAGGTCTCGATCTTTCCCAAAGTAAAGGTCTGATCAAGACTCTCCTGAAGCTGCAAAGGGCTCTGTGACCCCACACACAACTCCATGAGCTAAACAACAGCAGTGGCTGAGGGCACCACAGTACGTGGCTGGAGTGACTGGGTGACTTTTCCAAACAAGCCTTTCAAGCACCAGCAGCAGCAGCAGCAGCAGCAGCAGCAGCAGCAGCAGCAGCAGCAGCAGCAGCTTTTTTCCATGTGTCACAGCCCAGTGAAGAACCTCTGAATTAACCTCGTTTTCCTCTTCCCTGCACACGAGCTCTGTCTTTTTATTAGGACGAGCAGTATTCCCTTTCCCTTCAGGGCTGCTTCACACCTAGTCAAGAGTCTATTGGGCAATGAAGTGGCACCGAGGGTGCCTCTGCCCACGCAGAGACGGTGTCAGCTCTGCAGTCCCTAGTTCAGACAGCAGCCACCTGCTCCCTCATTGCATCGCGTGACAGTGCAAACACGGCCCTGGCTTCCTCGTGGGCTCATGCCAGGAGTGAGGCTGGACGGGACCGCCAACACTCAGCCTGCAAGTGTGGTGCCTCCAGCACGGGCTCTGAATCAGCAGCAGCCACAGGAACACCTCTGTGAGTAAGATCCTTCCTTCCTCCACCTCTCTCATCACAACCTCATTACATGTTGTAACAGCTCCAGATGGACCTGCTCCTCCAAATCCCACACCCAGGAGGCTGAGCAGCCCACCAGGACCTCCTTCGTCCCCGGCGCCACTCCGTGCTCAACACCGGCTCTTGAGTTAGAGCTGTAAAAAGTCATTGGGGAGAGGAAAGGGTTAACGAGGCAGCTCTCTGCAGCCCAGTTTCAACGTTTCTATAATAAGTAAATAGAACCCACACGAAATCCAGGTCAGGAACTATTTGTTCAGGGTCAGGTGACTTCAGCTGGGCAAATCGGCTCGACACACCTCACCCTTGGAACAATCTCCCACAGTAGGGCTGCTCTTAGGAACAGGTTTGCTGCAGATCGAGTCAGTGAGTTGCAGCACAAACACCCACAGAACACGTCCTGGGAACAATGGGCATCCCTTCCGCTCCTGCAAGCAAGCCCTGCGTTGCAGCGAGGGCAGGGACACACCAGCCAGGCAGCAGAGGCTCCTCATGCACCATCAGGATCCCAGAACTTAGTGTCAAAGACCCACAGACTCATGGAATCACCAGGGCTGGAAGAGACCTCCACGATCACCCAGTCCAACCATCACCTCAACACCACCCTGCCCACTAAACCCTGTCCCCCAGGGCCACAGCTACTCAGTGTTTGAACCTCTCCAGGGATGATGACTCCACTGCCTTCCTGAAGAACCAGGAGTTAGAAGATCCCATAAAAGACCCAGCATTTAGTGGTCAAAAGAAACTCCCTCATCTGAGAGCTCCTCGTTGTCAGGGATGTTTCAGACCTTGGAGCAGGCTGCCCAGGGATGTGGCTGAGTCCCCATCCCTGGAGGTGTTTAAAGGTTGCTTAGATGTGGTGGTGTGGTTTAGGGATGAACTTAGTAGAGGGCCAGTGGTTGGACTTGATGATCCCAAGGGTCTTTTCCAGCCTGGAGACTCTATGATTCTACGTTTTGAGATGATGTTTGCCCTGTCCCTGCTCCCCAAGCTGCTCAAACTGGGAGCAGCAGGTGTTTTCTCAGCTCCAGACCAACCCCACGGTTGGCCCCCAGGGTCAGCCAGATGGGGAATGACTTCCCTTGTCCACTTCCTTCCCAATAAACCTAATTTACGCCTACGAGCCGCAGCATCGCTCAGGTCTTTGCAGCTGTCTCCTAGCCCCGTGGGGAAGGCAGCAGCCTGGCTGGGCACTCACCCTCTCCTGGCACACCTGGGTCACAAAGAGCAGCTCTCTGTGCACTCTGGAGCAAAGTTCCTGCAGTAGCCCTGCAGGTAATGACTTTGATCCCTGCACACTGCACCACGAGCAGCAGAGCTGCCTTCTGGAGAAGCAGAAGCTTTGCTTCAGCCTCTCTCCTTGCCATCTCGCTGAGGACAGAGTCTGTCCTGCCATGTACTGCTGCCCTTCCGCTCCAGTTCAATCTGCTTAAATAGCCCAGTAGTCTCCTCCAGCTCCTCACATTTGCTTCACAAGGGGATTTCCCTGCTTCCAGGGTAGCTGTAAAGTTCTCCAGCTCACATCCAACCTTCTCCTGCAGGGTCAGCTCTACCACAGCCCAAGCAGCAGAGCACGCAGAGGTCGCTCACCCCATCTGCTATTGATCCATCAACATCTTTTCACACACCAACACACACGCTCACTACTTTTAGAGACGTGCACGAGCAACAGGAGCTTCCCTACTGCTTCCTCTTGTTTTTTCTATAAAAGAAACACCTAAAAATTTATATAGCAATCACAAAAATGAACATTTATGATTTTATACCAAATTATATAAAATATAACTTCTGCTTTGCGTGCAGAAGAATGGAAAATAGAATCTGTAATTTATATGAACTAGTGTATCTGTGATTTATATATAAATAGCATTTAGAATTGGTATAAATACACACAGCATCACTTGTAAGTTATAGTAAACATGCTTGTATGAAAAAATATC
Source organism: Phoeniculus purpureus (assembly GCA_028565055.1). Lineage (NCBI taxonomy): Eukaryota > Metazoa > Chordata > Aves > Bucerotiformes > Phoeniculidae > Phoeniculus > Phoeniculus purpureus. The sequence continues at coordinate 5,092 of JAOXOE010030531.1, forward strand.
CATTATGCACAGAACTGCAGAAAATAATCTCCCACATCCCCCCCATCCCAGCCCCAGCAGCTCTCCTGGGCTGTGGAGATGGTGATGAACCAACTGAGGTGACTGAAGCAGCCACCAGCTGTGTCCCACAGACCCAGGCAGCTGGGAACACTCTTCCTAAGCAGCTTTACGAGGGTCCCTTCCTGGTTTGCTTTTGGCCAGGTGTGAGCCCACAGCTGCTGTTTGAAGCAACAGAGCCCTGTGCTGCAGTAAAACTAGATGCAACCTCCCAGCTGAGCTCGGGGTCTGACCAACAGGGGCCAGCTCTGCTCAGCACTGACTGCTGGGGAGCATTTTATAGCTGGAGGGAAATAATCTGCTCTGTCCTAGGGGAAAGACAGTGCTGCTGGGTTTTCAGAACCAATTCATTCCCCAGGCTGGGCTGAGCGCACTGGGAGGTGTTGGGGACCCAGCCCTGGGGGTCTGTGAGCTGTGGTGGGGTTCTGGGGGCGCAAAGGCTCTCCACCAAGCAGCTCTGAAGAAGTCGTAGGGTCATTTGGGTTGGAAAAGACCTTTAAGGTCGTCGAGTCCAACCATTAACTGTCCCAACCCACTGCTAAGATGGAGGGGCTGCAGCAGGTCCAGAGGAGCAACAAGGCTGGGGAAGGGACAGCAGGGAAAGGTTGATGAGGAGAGGCTGAGGAAGCTGGGGGTGTTGAGCCTGGAGAAGAGGAGACTCAGCTGGGACCTTCTCCCTCTCTCCAACTCCCTGAAGGGACACTGTAGTCAGGTGAGGATCAGGCTCTTCTCTCAGGCAACCAGCGCCAGGATGAGAGGCTGAAGCTGCCAGGGGAGGGTTAGGTTGGATGATAGGAAGCCCTTCCTCATGGAAAGGGTGATCAGAGCCTGGACTGGACCGCCCAGGGCAGTGGTTTGAATGCAGGAGGCAGGGTGTGTCGGAGCCACCTGCTCAAACACAAACACCAGGAATTGCTCGTTTAAAGCACAAGGGATGGGCCGTGGGTGCAGATGTGCCACCTGCCCAGAGAAATCACTTCTCTGAGCAAAAGTCGGAGCAGAGCTGTGCTGTGTCGGGGCTGCGGGTGCCTACCTGACATTTCCCCTAGCAGATCTGGTTTGCATCAAGGGGATTATCTGCACTGGGGTTGTTTCGACTCCAACCAACTGTCCAGCTATTAAATTCAAACCAGTTTTCCTAATCCCTGACACTCGCATCTGTTTACCTGCTACTCCCCATCTTGTTGGCAGCTGCATCTGTTTCAGTAGATGTAGAAGGGCTGGAGAAGTCCAACCAGCTCTGGAGCCCTGCAAGATGTTCTCTGTTTGCTAGATCCATCCCCCCAGCAGACAGAGACAGGTCAGGTATCTAGAGGCCAGGAACATCTCGAAGCCTGCGAGAACTCACCTTGTCTTCAGCAGCAGCTGGGAGCCCTTGCAAAGGCTGGTGCTGATGCCTGAGCAACTCCAAGGTCATGGGGTTCCCTTCCTGCCATCCCAGTATGATGCAAACCCACTGGTTACCCTAGGAAAGATCAAAGTATTTGACAGCCACAGAGGTCACAGAGTGTAGAATGAGATACTTGTGAGGAGAAGGGGCTGAAAGATGACCTGGACATATTGTCAGCTCTTGGAGGGGTGAGACAGCAGCACAGAGAAGTTTTAAGGGTGGAGATGGAAGGGCTGCTGGTTACCCCCACCTATCCCCTAAATACTAGTGGACATGCCCCTCGCATTCTGGTTTGCCATAGGATCATTGAGGATGGAAGAGACCTCTGAGATCATCAGGTCCAACCACCCCCTGAACTCAAGCAACTCACAGGAGTGCCCAGTAAGCTGATGGGGCTCAAACCTCTACAACACAGCACCAGAGACACTCCACCACGTAACCCCCACGAGGGGTGGGTGATGGCTACGAAGCAAAAGCCTGGGGTACAGCACCGCAGCTCCTCCACTGGACCTTCTGGCCCCCAAAAAGCCGACCAGCCAGTGACCTCGCTGACGTTTCAGAAGGAGATCAGCTTTGCATGGATAATTCACAGGAGGAAACTGAGCAGTGCTTCAGTGGCTACACATATTTGAATGTCAAATCACTCAGCAACACAAACACAGCACACGCAGCCGCCCCGGCACACCTCCCCACACCGGGGAGGAAAACTACCACAGGTCCTCACCAGAGACTCAGCAAGACCGTGTTGATGCACAGTGACCCCTCTATAGGGTCTTGTTTGACTGTTCAGTGGTAACTGGGGTTGGGAAGAAAAGCTTTTGTTGAATTTTACCCTTCAGAAGGCTTTTCCTTCCTCCTCTGAGGTGGGACCATGTGGCTCTACACAACTGCAGGCTGGGCTCTCTTCCCATGGAGATGTGTCATCCCACCACTGCTCTGGTCATTGCTGTCACGTAGAACCTCGTTTGATCCATCCTAGAGAAACCATCAGCAGAGGGGAGGCTGCAACTCTGCCTTGGCAGGCTTTTGGGAGATGCAGGAGCTACCCCAAAAGACCACAAGTGATTCCAGGCCAGATGCTACCTGGCAGAGCCCAAACCTGCACCCAGGGTGCCAGGAGAGCCTTGCTCTGGGTGCAGCCAGCCGTTCCAAACCATCTCTGGCAGCACACGGTGCTTCAGGACGTGCCCAGGCAGGCTGGGCATGAGGCAGCCCCTTGGACAGGAGGCAACTGGAGCAGAGAGAGGGCGAGTTCCAGCCTCTCCCCACACGCCTCTGCTCCTCTTAGCTTGGCCTGCCTGTCCAGATGGAGAGCAAGAGCTGTCTTGGGCTTCCTGGAAAGCAACGGGCAGCTCCAGTGTCCTGGGTGAGGTCTTTTGAGGTCCCTTCCAATCCCTAATGATTCTATGATTCCATGACTTGGTCTAGGTGGTCCTGCTCTGGCAGGGGGATTGGACTAGATGTTCTTTCGAGGTCCCTTCCAATCCCTAATGATTCTATGATTCTATGACTTGGTCTGGGTGATGCTGCTCTGGCAGGGGGACTGGACCAGATGAGCTTCTGAGGTCCCTTCCAATCCCTAATGATTCTATGATTCTATGACTTGGTCTAGGTGGTCCTGCTCTGGCAGGTGGACTGGACTAGACCATCTTTCGAGGTCCCTTCCAGTCCCTAATGATTCTATGATTCTATGATTCTATGACTTGGTTTAGGTGATCCTGCTCTGGCAGGGGGACTGGACTAGATGATCTTTCGAGGTCCCTTCCAGTCCCTAATGATTCTATGATTCCATGATTCTATGACTTGGTTTAGGTGATCCTGCTCTGGCAGGGGGACTGGACTAGACCATCTTTCGAGGTCCCTTCCAATCCCTAGTGATTCTATGACCCTGTGAATTGCAGGCAGCTTGTGAAGGTGATCCACAGCCCTGATTTAACCTCAGAACCACCAGTCTGCCCATCCAGAAGAATGAACAGAAGTAAAATCATCACTAGTTGCTGCTTTTTGCAGGGGGGTTGGACTGGATAACCTTTGGAGGTCCCTTCCGACCCCATGAGTCCATGACCCTAGGTCATCCTGAGCTCTTGCCCGGAGTTAAAGCTTGAGAAGGAAAGTGCTGGAGCAGCCCAGAGCTCTGTTGCTTCACGCTGGAGCTTCACTTGACAGCACCATCGGAGGAAGGAGCAGGACATGAAAAATAAGGAAAAAAGCTTTTTACAAAGAAAAAAGGAGGCAAATGGTGGCTTCTTGACAGGTGGTCCCATCAGAAAGGAGACAGGTAGTGTTCAGTGACAGCAGGGGCAGGGCCAGTAGGAGACTGGGAGTCACTGGCACAGGAAATGGGTTTTTATGAAGAAAAAATCCTAATTATGGTCCTTCTCTCCCAGCCTGTCCAGGGCTGCTCTGTAATTACAGAACAAAGCTGGACCAGGGGCCTCTGCTGATGGACACGGAGGATAAAGTCCCAAACACTTTTACAGAGGATGGAAATGACCCCCCCGCTGCCTAAGTGCAAAGTTGACAGCCACTGACAGAAAAGCAGCAGCCAGAAGGACTTGGAGACACCCTGCGCCTCCTCCTCCTCCTCCTCCCTGGTGGGCACTTCTGCTTTCTTCAGGCATTCTTCAAAGCCAGGCATCACTCATTTTCTTGCCTCCTAAATGGGAGGAACAGGAGGGGCAGAGGCATGAAGGGGAGAAGACTAGTCACTCCATCACTGCTCAGAGCATCTCCTGAACACACCGGGGTTGATGCACTTCTCATCATCTGTCTTTCACCACCTGCAGCTACCCCAGTGCCTGCCAGGACAGTGACAGATTTCAGGCTCAGGACAAAGCAAAACTACTTCTCTAAGGGTTATTTTGCTGCTCTTTGTGACCAGGACCTCCAGCAGAGCTGCAGAGGACTGTTGTTGGACGGCACCGAGCAGGGAAAGGGCAGGAGCTTCCAACACCAGCGTGTTCCTTCCATAAAACTTGCACTAGTACCAGCAGCATCAATCCAGCCTTGAAAGCAGCAGGGGGAAAAAATGAGGGATGACTGATGTTTTCTTAGGTGCTCTCAAGGATTCAGCAGCAGATGTAGTAGAAACTTGCTTGGGTAGCATTAAGGTAAAACCATCACGGTGCTAACCTCATCAGAACCTTCACTGAGACCTCTTTCCACACCAGAGTTATAGAACCTTTGGGTTAGGAGGGACTTGGAAGACTATCTAGTTCCAGCCCCCCTGCCATACACAAGGGTAGCTCCCACTAGCCCAGATTGCTCAAAGGCCACCCAGAACCTTCTTCTGGTGAATACTCTACTCTGCTGCTTCTTCAAGACCCAGGTTTGTTTTCCAGGGGACCCTGGTGGAGGGCTGTGCACCCCAGACCATCAGGAAGATACCCAGCTCACATTGGGCTGCCAGCCAGGGTGTCTGGAGCACCTGCCCTGTAAGTCATGGGGCTAAGAACCCATCGTGGCTGTGAAAAAATACTGCAGGACCTCAGAATCCGTAAGAATAAAGCACAGAGTGACTTTAGTGTCCCACAAACCCGCCTCAGCATCCCTCTTCAAAGCCATAGCAGAACCCAGGGGGCACAGGGCAAACTTTGCCATGGCAGAGACCCAGCCAGCCACCCCCCTCACTTTGCTGCCCCTACACCTACAGGACACCCCCAGGACATCTGAGGAGCCTTGGCTCAGGCACTTCCTAGCAGCCCCTTCCAGCCACCTTCCAAAGAAGCCATCGACAGTCCCCTCCATCCTACAAGGTTCACAAAGGACCAGCCCGGAGTTTCACGCCTCTCCAGGCTGCACAAAGCCCCAGAGCACCGGCCCCAGTCCTGGCAACGGGGCTGCTGTGCCTGGCTTCACCTCCAGTAATTGGTCTCAGAAGGACGAGCGGCGGCGGTGACTTGCGCTGGGCTGCACGGTGTGGGAACGGAGGAGATCAACACCGGCGCCTTTCCATCCCAGTGGATAACGGGATTACTGGGGAGGGAGCAGGGCTGAGACTTCCTCCAGCTCCGAGGGGAGGTTTTCTCTCTCTCTCTTTCTTTTTGTTTTAAAACAAGCAGCTGGGGACCATTAAATTCACAACCTCGACCCGACGCAAACACCCACCACCACGGCTCTTGCCAGGGGAAGGGTTAAATAACCTGTTACCTTAAACCATCAGCACCCCTGGATAAAACACCAGCCCCTGCTGCAGGGAACTGAAGGCAGCAGCGTGACCTCAGGTGATAGCAATGTGTTGGGGCAGGACAGCCCGGTGAAAGGGCAGAACCTCCCACTGGTGAAACAATCACCAGTTCCACACCAGTTTGGTTCAGCTGAGGTGCAAACAACCTGCCAAGTGCTGCTGTTTAGCCCAGATGAGGATCTGCCTGCACAGGGACATCCTTTCCTATGGGAACTCCTTGAGAAGATGGGGGTCACCATGGGGGTATCTTGTTTTCCTGCCCACTGCAGCAGGTATCCAACTGTACTGGGACCAGCATTGCAGTGCGGTGTGAGTGGGAGAAGCCCCAGTACCCCATCAAATAGCCAGGCTTTGGGAAGAATCAGTCCTGTTGGCTTAACCCGCCTTTAGTGTCCTTAGAGCAGTATCTCCTAGAACCATAGAATCATTAGGGACTGGAAGGGACCCCCAAAGATCACCCAGTCCAATCCCCCTGCTACAGCAGGATCACCTAGACCAAGTCACACAGGAGCACATCCAGGCAGGTCTTAAACATCTCCAGAGCAGACTCCACAACCCCCTTGGGCAGCTCCAGTGCTCCATCACCCTCACTGGGAAGAAGTTCCTTCTGATATTTATATGGAACCTCCTCTGTTCCAGCTGACACCATTGCCCCTTGTCCTATCATTAGATGCCCCTGAACAGAGCCTGGCTCCATCCTCCTGACACCCTCCCTTCACACATTTATAGACACTAATGAGGTCACCCCCTCATTCTCCTCCAAGCTAAAGAGACCCAGCTCCCTCAGCCTCTCCCCATAAGGGAGGTGTTCCACTTCATCATCCTTGTTGCTCTACGCTGGACACCCTCCAGCAGCTCCATGTCCTTCCTGAACTGAGGGGCTCAGAACTGGACAAACAAGCACTTTGGTTTCTGTCACTTAAGCTCCTTGGCTCAGCCCTCCACAAGGTAAGCATCATACCAGAGAGCTGGATAACACAGTAAGAACAGAGATGACACTGTCTCAGAGGATTATTTAGAACTCTTCAATGTTCCAGAGCTCATGCAGATTTGAACTCTGACACAAAATGAACAAGTAAAATGAGAAAAGCAGCACTGGAAGGGGCTGCCAAGGGGGGCTGTGGAGTCTCCTCCTCTGGGGATGTTTAAAACCCACCTGGATGAGTTCCTGTGTGACTTGGTCTAGGTGATCCTGCTCTGGCAGGGGGATTGGACTAGATGGTCTTTCAAGGTCCCTTCCAATCCCTAATGGTCTGTGAGTCTATGATTGATCTATGCAAAAAAGAAATAGTGCAAGACACTGAAACCTAGAAAGAGATGAAGAATGAACCCAGCTCTGCAGCCTCTTGAATAAGAGGCTTTTTCTTTGTTCCTTGGTTTTCCAGGCTACAAGCTGAGCCAGGCTGGGGGCTCCTCAATCTCTGGGGTGTGTTCTGAATTGTTTGATAGGCCAGAGTTTGTGCTTATGCAGAATGCAGGCAGTCTAAACCTTGCTCATAGTCAAAACTATTTACGCTGCAAACTCCAACACTGAAGAGTTTACAAAACCATTAGCAAACATGTAAAATACATTAAAATCCTACAAACAGTTCTACAATCATACAAAATTGAACCCAGAGCTTGACTCCTCTGAGTTCAATTTCTTAAGCACAGAGCTTAGAGTCAAAATAAAGACAAAGCAAGGTACTGCCAACCCCAGTTGCACTAGATGAGGGTCCAGCCCTATCCATGTCCCATTGAAAAGGGAATTTATAGAGCACTGACTCAAAGTGCTTCAGATCTTGTTTTGCAATTTAGGTTGTAGATGCTATTTTAAAAATACAATGCACAAAAAACTTCCTCCTGGAGAGGGTCCTCAGGCCTTGGAACAGACTGCCCATAGCCATCCCTGGATGTGTTTCAAAGCCGTGGATTCCTGGCACTTAGGGACAGGCTTTAGCTGTAGCCCTGGGACAGTTGGGTTAGGGGTTGTATTCTGATCTTAGAGGTCTTTTCCAAACAAAAGTAGTCTATGAAACAGATTGGACACTGAACAGAAAGAGGCAGGTTTAAAACTGTGCTGCTTATAACTGTAATAGCATTTATCTGTCATTAATAGGATGAGAAGGAACTTCTTCATGGTGAGGGTGACAGAGCCCTGGAAGGGGCTGCCCAAGGGGTTTTTGGAGTCTCCTTCTCTGGAGATGTTTAAAACCTGCCTGGACATGTTCCTGTGTGACTTGGTCTAGGTGATCCTGCTTTGG
>JAOXOE010030532.1:0-12967 GCA_028565055.1 Phoeniculus purpureus
TAAGGGCTCCAGAACTGGATGCAGTACTCCAGGTGGGATCTCACCAGAGCCGAGTAGAGGGGGAGAATCACCTCCCTCGACCTTCTGGCCATACTTCTCCTGGTGCAGCCCAGGATCCGGTTTGCCTTCTGGGCCACAAGTTCACACTGCTGGCTCATGCTGAGCTTCTCGTCCACAAGCATCCCCAAGTCCCTCTCCTCAGGGCTATTCTCCAGCCAGTCACTGCCAACTGTCTAGGTCCAACCCAACCTAGGGTCACCTCCTTGTGGGCCAGGCTGTTCAAAGCTCCATCCAACCTGGCCGTGAAGACTTCCAGGGATGAAGTATTCACAATCTGTCTAGGCAACCCATTCGTGTGCCTCAGCACCCTCACAGTGAAGAATGTTTTCCTTACATCTAATCTAAAGCTACCCTCTTCCAATTTAAAGCCATTACCCCTTTTCCTATCAGTACACGCTGGCGGTAGTTCTTGCAGTAGTTCTTCACTGTTCTTGCTTGAAAGGGGAAGCCAACAAACAGTGAGGCCAAGAGCTGCCTTCAGCGAGAACACAAGTGTGAGGTTTGAGGCTGCCGCGGATGCCTGCCAGGCATTTAGCCAATGGCAGTGAAGCCCACTGCAACTCATTCTCAGCTCATAAGAGTTCTGGGTTGCCAGAAGGGTAAAATTACTCCAGTGCTTTTCATTTTTGTTAGAACTTCTCCATATTTAGACTATAAGGCAATACCTGGTAGGATTCAGGAAAACAGATTGTTCCAAAAGCAAGTGGGGGATTGTGCCCTTTGGCCATGTCAACAGCCAGGCTTTGCATCTAGTAGCTGGCTTCACACGCAAACCCTTCCCTTGCAATACAATCTCTGAAAAACTGAGCTCTGCCCTCAGTTGACATTTTTGTACAGCATATCCTGTTCTAAAGGCAGAGAACAGAGGTCATGTGTTGTAACGCAGCACAACAGGGCTCAACGTAGCTCCTGAAGGTAAAAAGAGTCAGTAGTGTTCACCATCATCCAGATTGATGTCAAATAGTTATCCCCAAAGAAATATTATACAGCCTTTGTACACAGGGTTAAGAGGCAGATATTGGTTGGATCCTTCTTTGACCAGCTGAAGAAACAGATAGATGCTACAGGAAACTGGGAATGCATATTCAGATCAGAAGACACTAGAGCTGTCAGTCAATCAGATCATGGGACAGTCTGCCCTAACAAAACTTCTGGGCAGTTGCAGAGGACCCACCTAGATCTCATTCCTTACTACTGTTCTCCACTGTATGGTGCACTGCTTCCGGGTCTCTTTTGCAGGGTGCAACGTCTCTGGGAATGTCTCTGGATGTACTAACTACCCCCCTTCTAATCCACCCAGGATGCCATTTGTCTTCTTAGCCACAAGGGCCCGTTGCTGGCTCATGGTCATCCTACTGCTCACCATGACCTCCAGGTCCCTTTCTCCTACACTGCTTTCCAACAGGTCAGTCCCCAACCTATACTTGTACCTGGGGTTATTCTTGCCCAGATTCCAGAGTCTGCACTGCCCTTGTTATAGTTCTTTCAATATCTCCCTGCCCAACTCTCCAACCTGTCCAGGTCCCACTGGACAGCCTGCTGGAGTGTCAGCCACTCGTCCCAGCTTTGAGGTGACCCCTTGTTACACAGCACATATCCCTGCCCAGGAGGTTACGGCATTCACTTCACCTGTAGTGACTTGTCAGCAGATGTAACATAACAACATTAACAGTGTCCACGTTGAGGAGAGAAAGCACACCACATCTTCCCTGATTATGTCATACCCTGCAAAGTGGGTGATTCTCACTGTAAGTTTTGATTACTGAGATTGACACCTTCTCAAAGATAACATCAAAACTTAGCAGAGAAATCTAAATCGTGCTGCCAATCTGATCTAACTCTCTTAGGGAAAACCTAGTAACTGGAAGCAGCGAGCAGAGATAATAAGCATTGTTTCTGTCTAGATGTAAGTGCCCACCCAATCGCTTACTCCTTGGTACATCACCGCTTAAGAGTGAACATCACTTAATTAGTGTTGTAAGTGCAGTTACAAGGGCATTTATATATTTTCATAGGGAAAACGACACTTCTCCTCTGGGAGCAGGCATGTAAAATGCAGTGATGTGTTTGTGCACACCTCACTTCCACAAGAAGGGCTTAGTGAGCTGGCTGATGTTAACAGCAGCTTCCACTGACTACACTTATGCATTAAGTTTTGACACATATGCACAAGTCAGGGAGTGCATTTGCATACTAAGCAGGGAGTTTGAGTTCTGGCTTTCTGGGGCTGAGACTGCTTTTAATTGTGTGTGATGCACAGCACAGGGAGGTTGACAGCGCTAATCAAGAGTTAACAAGCAGGAAGGATTTGTTCTTTGAAAACTGAAATTGCCAAGTAATCCTTCACATCTAATCCAGCTTCAGCTAAGGAGTGGCAGAAGAATTGCAGCCGGACAGTTGTGATTTCTTGAAAAGGTTTGTCAGTCGAGTTTCTGCTCTTCCGAAGATAGCTCTGGCCTGGACAGCAGAATAAAGAAGGGGAAAAAAACTTGCAGAAAAGCAAACTGGGAAAAGAAGTTTCATCACATACCTCTAAGTTGACGTTTTCTTGGGTGCCTGCCACGTGCATGCCAATGCTTCTCTGCTTATTGTTTGGGATTCGCTGGTCTCAGCACTAAAATGAACTGCAGCGGAAGCTTTCAGTGTGTTTGAAGATTAATTTCACATAATCGCAACAAAGCTGAAGTCAACATGCTGAATTTAATTACTGCCCTGACAGCTGGGAGGCAATTAATGCCCTCAAATTTCCAAGCGCTCTCTCACTTGTATTTTTCCCCTTACCTTGTTCCTACTAATTAGAAACATGCTTCAGGGTAAGGCTGGCCATGGTGTTAAATTACCACCTTGTCATCAGAACCACCAAAACTTCCCAGTTATATATCAACTCCATCACCAGAACAAGAATCAAGGTCATCTCTGAATGGTGTGAGCCACAGAGAACTGCTAACTTGCACTCTCTGTCTTGCACTCCCCCTGTGTTCATCCTCTGGGGTCTGCAACTAAAGGGGAATCCCACACTGGCTGTGGCATGTGTTTTTTATCACCTTATAACCCCTCAGATTTCCGTATCGGGTAATAAAGTCTAAGGCAAGCTTTGCAAAAGGACATTAGTGTGCCAGGAATTTAAAGAACACCACTTATGAAGCGTGATATCCCCCATCTGAAAGGAGCAAGGGTTGCGTATCTCCAGGGAAGGTAAGCACTGAGCAATTCCTTGTTGCAATGGCTTCATTAAGAGCGAGATCTACACCACATGCGGAATCAGGACCACATGCAGAATCAAAAAGTGGAAAGATTCCACAGATTCAGAGGAGTACAATTGGGAATGTCATCTTCAGATACATTTCCAGTGTTTACGTTCGTTGTGAATCTGGGCAAAGATGAACTTCCCAAAGGAACAGAGATTTTTGTGGCTGTTTCAGCATCTTCACTATTCTAAAACAGAAATCACAGAATCACACAGAATCACAGAATGTTAGGAATTGGAAGGGACCTCGAAACATCATCTAGTCCAATCCCCCTGCCACAGCAGGATCCCCTAGACCAAGTTGCACAGGAACGTCTCCAGCTGGGTTTTAAATGTCTCCAGAGAAGGAGACTCCACAGCCTCCCTGGGCAGCCCCTTCCAGTGCTCCGTTACACTCATTGGGAAGAAGTTCCCTCTCATATTGATGTGGAACCTCCCATATTCCAGCTCACACCCATTGCCTCTTGTCCTCTTATTAGATGACACTGAGCAGAGCCTGGCTCCATCCTCCTGACACCCACACCTTCCATATTTATAAACAATAATGTGGTCACTCCTCAGTCTCCTTTTTTCCAAGCTAAAGAGACCCAGCTTTTCCTCGTGAGGCAGATGCTCCACTCCCTGCGTCATCTGGACCCATGTTAAAGCCTTTTATTTCTGTCAATATTAAACTACATTTTGCTACTGAAAAAGCTTTCTCAGTACTCTTAAACTTGTCTGTCTGCTTCTAAGCCAACCACAGAGGGATTCCTAGCATACAGCTGTGTATGCCCATGATACAACAGGACAATGCAGCTTAGCACTGCATTGGAGAGGTTACCTCAGCTGAATGAGGTATTTGGTTTTGTTCATCCTCTATGGAAAAATTACACATCCCAGAACAATGACACTTCTGAAATCCTTGGGTGGTGCCAACCATGCATCTTGAAGGGTTCAGATCAGAATTCATCTGGCTTTTTTGGAAAACTACCTACATTGTACCAAGATGACAGCAGAGTGCTGCTGGGACTGGAACCTCCGTGGCTTGTCTCCCCATCCAGTTCAGAGGAGAGCCGAGCCTTTCTACTGGCAAATCATCGTTACTTCCATTGTGCTCAGTCTTACCACCCTCAGCAGAACTGAATCTGGAGAAGAAATCCTACCCAATAGTTTTGCTTTATGTCTACATTTCAGCGAGTACCGGCAATTAATGATCTGTTGGCAAATTAACAGTGCACATGGCAAATTGACTGTGGTAATGAAGTTACAGAGTCATCTTTATGGTTTATTAGTACAATAATAAACCACACTCAGCATGTAATAATGGCGCACAGTTAAATTAAAGACTTGCTGATGCCTTATAAACCATTTTGAGAAACATTCTTGCAGCAATCGGTAATCGTCTTCCCCACGAGCGCGGGCAGGCTTTGCTCTGCATTCTGCAGATACAGTTCTGTCAATACATTTTTTTCTGTTGCTCTTGCATTACTAACAAAGCAGGGCAGTTAGTGGAAAAACAAATTGACTGGAACATTTGCTTCTAGTTGTCCTAATTTTTAAGCGATTTGGGTGAAAAATAAGTCTTGTCTTCTTCAGAGTGCATTCATTTCTTCTGTTATGAGGAAATACAACAGCAGAGCTGCTCATCACTTCCCTCTCAGATGGAGCCACTAGCTGAACTTTATAGTATTGCTCAACAGCTGGCAACCAGAATTGACACAGAGGCTAAATCTGTCCTCTCAAGTCAGACAGAACACTTGTCACCCAGGTTTCATAATGAGCTTCACTCAAACTTTTTACTTCATGTGTGTGACCAAGGTCCTCTCTGTTTAGAGATGAGGCCTTATTTCAGACTACCTGCCCGCTCATCATTTGATCCTAAAACTGGAGCAGCGTTCACACTGAGCCAGAGCTCCGTGCCAGTGCGTCTACTGAGCTCAAACGCCCCAGAGAAGCCTGGCACCAAAGTACTTTCAGATCTATTTTACAGCCTCTGCTGTAATGTTGGAGCATTTTTTCTCTGCTTCTACTTGCAGGAATGGCAAGTACTCTGCTTTGTTCGGTGTTGCAATATAGGATTCATGCTGTGAATGATCAGGCTCTTAGGGGGGGCTGTAATGGCAACTGTACATTGAATTTAACGACAGACAAAAATATCTGGAACTCTCCAGACTTCTCTCAGTAGGACGCCGAGGCAATGCTTAGGGAAGCTATTATCTGACTTTCCAGAAGAGCTGCATTTCTCAGCTCCAGCTCCCATCGCGCAGTGATGGCCACTAGAGGACATCCCAGACCTCCCAACCGCTGGCCACGTTGATGTCCGCGTCCCAGTCTCCCTCCGTCTGACATTAGAGTTGATGGGGTTTTAGGTCAGCTGAGGTTTTCTTTTTTCTGACAAAATGAATATGGGAGGAAAAACAGTCCTTCCCCTACCCTTTTCCTGACTTGTCTGCTTGAACTGAAATCTCGTTAGGCAGTGGCTCAGTCCGGTGTGAGGTTCGACTGAAGGCTTAAGTGTTGTCGGTAATCTGAGACTTATTTAATCAAGTGACTGGGATGATGCTGTTGTCAGTGTAGGCAGTGCACTGCCCCAACCACAGCAAAGCATCCGTAGTAGAGGACAACTCTTAAATCAGCATTCAGGGCGTTTGCCTGCAGTTCAAGAAGGTGCCAGTTCATGCTACTGAGATGAAAAAGAACAGTCTTTGCTGTGGTGACACAATTGTGCTTACAGGGGCCCCACAGGGAAATCTGCATCTTCCACCTATGTTCATGAAAGCTGCGATACCAACACGAGTGACAAAACGAGTCCATCAGAATCCCCTGAACCTTTTATAAAAGTTTTACTTTGTAAGATTTACTTTTACAAAACCTCGAGTACAGACAAGACAAAGGTGACCACTGCCTTCTCCAAGCAGTAGCCTCAGGATGTGGCCAGCCCATAACAATATGAGAACACTTTGGGGAATGCGCATAAAACTTCATTTTAGCCAATGCAAGTGGGATCCACAGGGGCTCTGAGGACCTCTTAAAAGTTCTCTCCATTGACTGCAGTGGGACACTCATCTTCCTAAGACAAGGCAAGGACACCTCACATTACTGCCATCCCAGGACAGTGTCTAGTGCATCTTTTTGTGCCTACATGGAACCACCAGAATCTAGAACAACCTTTGAGATAAGCATCTATAAATCCTGCACCTCTTCCTGCTCACCAGCATTTTCAGGTTCTCCACCAGGATGTAGTGGTTTGTAGTAGTTCCATTTTGTTGCTGACTCTGTTTATACTTCAGATCACAGCATTACACAAGTTCAGATCTCAGCGCTATACAAGTTCCACGCAAGAGGAAGGTTTTTCTCCGTGTGAACACTTTTGTCATATTACCTTCTTTGAGACTGTTCCCATTAAGGAGCTTAAAATCTTCTTGAGAACTTCAGACTGACACAGTCTTATAACTGACAGTCTTTTGTAGCCACCTCTGACACTGTCATTTCCTTGAATTGCCAAATTTCCGTCTCTAACCTGACCTTACAGGATCTACAAGGAGTTGCTGAAGAAATGTGAAGAATATCTGACAGATTCTGCTGGAGCTGAATAACCTCTCGGGAGGAATGGAGAACTCAGCAGGGAAATGGAGAGCATGGAGCTGCTACCTGCTGTCACGAGGCAGCTCAGTTTAATTTTCATTCAGCTGCTCCTAGCTGGTCACTTCCATGCCAGGCTTCAAAATGCTAATCCAGAGCTTCTCGTTAATTAATGAGCTTTGCCTGGTGGGGATCTGCTTACTGGGGGATATCTGTGCATGAGATGAGCGGCTTCTAATACCCTCGGCAGAAGATGTTCAGTAAACTCAAATGCACTAATTAATATGCAATAAATACGTCTAGTAAAGCCAGTGTTTAAAGACTGACTCATAAATGCTGACTGGACTCAAAGAGCTGTAACAATTCATAATGAGCAATTATGAATGATAACTTCCCTCTTCTTTAGTGCTTTGGAAAATGTCTGGTGACAGCATGAAATAAAGACTTGCAGGAATGAATGGAGCAGCTCAAACGATGGCTTCTTTTCACCAGCCACCCTGTGAATGGAAAGTTTTCTGTTGTAGCCGTTTTCATTCTTGTGGCTGGTCCTTGCCCTGGTCCCATAAACACTGATGGGATGATATTTCATAGGTCAGTTAGTCACCACTAGGTAACAGGATCCTTCTTTCTTTGGCAAGGTAGGAGGAATTTCAGCTGCGTTGTTATGGTTCAAATCGTATTGTCACTGCCCTAGGGTGTAGTCTGAGCTCTTTCACTCCATTGCTGTGGAAACCAGTCACACTCTCTGACCCTGACAAGGACAGGAGGCTATGGATAATATTCTCTGTTCATTTCAGAAGAACCCAAACACGCATACTAAAATAACGTGAAAAACATCTGTTCCACTTATTCTTAGAGCAGAGCCCTTGAGGTGTTTAGTGACATCAAACTGGAGAGATTTGCAGTGTCTGCTCGGAAGAGAGAATGCAGTCTGTGTCCCAGGGCAGGCAGATGGATTAGAGGGTCTCTTGAGATCCTTTTAAGCATGAGTCTACAGGGCCACGGCCAGAGCAGATCTGAGTACTTGGAGGGAGTGAATTTAGAGGGTGTTTGGGGTCAGTAATTCAGATTGAATAAGCCTGTAAGATGCTGCTTTGGAGATTATCTATCAGGATTAGGTCTGGGATGTTCAGATTTCAAAGCACATCGCTTGCTGTAGGAAAACAGACATTTGTAACTCCCATTCCTGCTTGAAGGCAGAAGGTAACCAGCCTCACTCTCTTAGCGTAAGTTGTGCAGTGGAATGAAGACAGCTCAAATTTTATTTCAGAACTACCCTTATGGTTTAGGTGCAGTCATCTGAGGCACCACAAAGGTCTTCTGGTTATTGATTGTTGTGTTTAACATACAGTGACAGATGCTCAGTACTATCCCTGCTAATGAGATGGAATGAAAAGAAATGATTTGGATGTCGTAAGGGTAACATCAGAAGCATCAGCCCCTCTGGGAGTTCTCAAATCCCAGAATGCCCTCACCTGTCACTCTGTAAAATCTTGACATGAAGCATCTTGGACAATAAGTTAAAACACTGGCTTGTTCTCACTGATCACATGCCAATACATATGCCCCCTCTGTTACCTCTGAGTAATTTCACCTCCATTGTTCTCTCTCAAGCTGGAGAGTAGGAAAGGAGAGAAAGTAGGAAAGGAGGGAACACATGACACGGTGTGTTTGCGGGCTAGTTTCGTAAGGTTTCATCTCAGAAGCATTAGAGTATACATACATACATTTAACTGTGTACAGGTGAGGTGATGCTGGCCTGCTTCTAATCGACTTTTAAAGAAGAAAAGCAAATCACCAGCTTGGAAGTCACTCCTCATCTCCAACCAGCTGAGACTCCAATAGTGGCAGCTAGGCTTATCTCGGACTGCAAATTGATTCTTGATTACCATATCCAGTGAGAGCATTACCATTCAGGTTACTGAAGGTGATGAAGTAGGTCGTTAACAATGAGCCAGGGCAAAGCAAGTGAGTTTAATAGTTGAATGTTATCCTCTCTAAAGAAGTCATAATAATAATGCAATATTATTGAGCCTTTCTAGTCTGAGCACATCTGTCATCTATCTGCCTAAAAGTGATAGAGTGCATTTGAATTTCTTCTGCAGGAAAGAAATGATAACGCTTTATCACTGTTCTCTTTTTTTTACCTCTTCTTGGCTGCCTGAACGTGCCAATAACTGCGTTTTCTTCTTTTGTTGCTATTTCGTCTGACCCTGCTGCACACAGCAGCTCATTGCTACACAGGGCAATACCGAAGTGTTACTGTGGATTTACTGGTTAAGTTGACACGAATGGAGGAAAACAATGATTGCATGAAGATGTTCTCCTATCAGAAGTCTTAGCAAAGACAGATCTTGCAAACCTTTTACTCCTGCTTTGGCTTCCACAGCAGAAAGTCTTATTCCCAATGCGTGTGAAGGCACTGCCCAGGGAGGTTATGGAGTCTCCTTCTCTGGAGATGTTTAAGATCCGCCTGCATATGTTTCTAGGATCTAGGTGATCCTGCTGTGGCAGGGGGATTGGACCAGATGATCTTTTGAGGTCCCTTCCAATCCCTAATGTTTTGTGATTCTGTGATCCAGATGAGTGGCCTGTGATGAAAGTGCCAAAACCCCCTCCTTTCTTCTTCAAGAGTGCAGAAGACATGCAGCTCCTGCTGATTTCAGTAGAATCCTTGAATGTTCAGCACATCAGAAACAGTAGAGAAAACATCGGCAAATAGCACTTATGTATATGGGCTACCTGGATATGTTCCTGTGCACCTGGATCTAAGTGATCCTACTGTGGTGGAGGGATTGAACTAGATGATCTTTCGAGGTCCCTTCCAATCTCTAACATTCTGTGATTCTGTGAAGAGCACCTGAGCTGGGACAACAGGTTTTTGTAACGCTGGGATCTGCAATGACACACAAGGATTTGATAACCCATGCTTTGGAGTGCAGCAGCACTGGTACTAAATCCATTACTCAGATACACACAGGGTTTTGATGACTCGGGGCACTGAACACATCTATTCTCTAGGCCATTTGCTTTAGATCTCAGTGACTTCTGAACCTGGCCGCAACAAAAAAATGTAGCTCTAGCTGTCCCAAGTATGTTGATTTAGAAGGAACAACCTGCCCATCAAGTTTACACCTAATAATGTATATTTATTCATGATTTTTTAATCTGGTGTCATCTGCTGCTTTGCAGCCACAGACCCTCAGAATTAGAAACGTAAGTGAACCATTCATGTGAGAACATGATTAAAATGCTGATTTGGGCTGCACTCAGAAAGATGTTGCCTGGATCTTTACAAAAGCAAGGGCTAGTTAATGTTAATGTATGCAAATACTTATCCAGCCATCTAATTTGATCTGCGTTGGAACGTAACACAACCTCCATCATCAGGCTCGCTGAGTGACTTTTGTTTAATCAGCTCTTACTGCTTAATTAGCAGGGTGATTAACACAAGCAGAGGATTTGCTGTGCACTGTGTCCGGTTTTAGTGGAGGACAAGATCTAATAGGATTTCTCCTCTCTACTTTCCTCCCTTTCCCAAACCGTGAGGTTTCTCATATGCTGAGCATAACCTCCAAACCGTTGGCTAGCGTTCCATCAGTCATGAGTGATGGGCTGCTGTACCTACCAACCTACGGGAACAGGCCAATTCTGGAACATGATCATGTGTGGTCATAGGATGGATGTATATTCCTCCCTCCATGATAACAAGTGAAGCATCCCTGTAAGATCTTATTAACATGCTCATGTCTATCCCAGTGAGATGCCCCAGAGTGGCAGGACCCGAACTGTTTATTTTCTCTCTTCTGCAGGTAGCTACTTTCCTCTGAACAACTACGACATAGGAAAATGCTGGTCGGTAAAACAGCATGCTTGCAGGAGTTACTGCAGGCAGCCCACCACACACAATTGCTCAGTAATCACCTGCATAACTGATTGTGTGCAGCACCGAGGGACTCTTCAAAGCCAGCACTGTGCACTCAGAATAGGGGTAGCTGGGTGGGTGGATGATGCTGAGCTAAAATGATGTACCAGATGTGCCAGAAGACTGTAAGACCAGTCTGCTCTTCTTGTCTAGTCTAAGTATTAGAGAGTAGCTGACTAGATTGCAGAGTGAGATCATAAGCATTGTCTGGGCAAGCAAGCTTTCAAGAACCAGTCATCAAATCATGTTCTTTAAGGATGATTCATACTTAATGCAGCCTTCTGAAACAGTCCTGGGTTTGGAAGATCAAATCCAGAAAGGTGTGAAATTCTACAAACTGTCCCTCACGTCGTCTGAAGTCGCAAGTGATCAGCAGGTGTTCAGCACATCTCAGCCTCATTATGTGTAATCTTACTATAAATTCAACCATTAATAACCATTTGCCAAAGAAGTGCCCGTACCACCTCTTACATTTTCTACATGTAAATCAGTGTTGGTTCTGTGTCAGCTAACAACTGAGGTCCTTCTCGGAAGAACTCACACTGCCTGAGACAAACCACACTTTTCAAAACCTTCTGTAGTTTCTAATCTGAAAAAAAACCAACCAGAAAACCAATGTAATTATCTTGTCTTATTGCTGAGCTCCTCATATGTCCGGCTTTTTCATCACTACGTATTGCCATGAATTCAATGCCTGACAAAAGCAGGTACCTGGCAGAGGTCAGATCTAGTGGCTTGAAGAATTGATTTGCTCTCCATTGATAGAAAACATGGAAATTAAGAGTTGCTGTTTCCCCTCCACTCATGAAATTCAAGACCTTTCAGGTCCGCTAACAGTTATCCTGGAACTCTGTAACCCGGAATCTCTGGCACCTATCTCACATAGGAAGTTTTTGTTAGGGATAACCTCAATCACTGCTCTGTTTTGTTTGTATCGGTAGTGCCACATCCGTCGCTGCTCTTAAACCAAGTGGGGTTCTTGTGATCTTTGTATGTTTTCTGTCATCAGTGTGTGTCCCAGGACAGCTTTGCTGGGCTTGAATAAAACCAAACACAGTTTACAAAAGACTCTTTTAAAACCCCCTTTCCTACCAGGTAATACCTAAACTACATGCTTTTTCCAAAGCCTGGAGGCAGCTGTTTGCATCTGAAGAAATGCTCTCAAAGTAAGTTTGACAGCTGCACTTCTTGTGGAAGGAACCACTCATGCAGTTATTCCTGCTTGCTCATGGATGCTTCTCTTGCCAGATCCGAGCAGAATTGACTTTGGACTGAGATCACCTCTCCTGCCAGGCTTGTGTCAATGTCTCTCCCACATGACAGCTTTTTGGAACTGCTCTTAAACTCCTTTAACTGAAGTGTGTATTTTAAAGCTGTGTTATTGTTACTCCTCATTTCCCCCTCCTACACAGCATGAAATCCTAACATGCAATCAAGCAGCCAACCCCAGGACCACTATATTTAATGTTCTCCTAATGCCTATCATTAGGAAGTATAAATGCCAGCGAGTTGTCTGGGTGCCTTATAAAATGAGCATATCCATCTTTGGGGGCAAATTATACCGGCTCTCCAAAAGTAGAAGAGGCTGCACAGCAGGGACACGCAAAGGGAAACTTTGGCCAACAGCAGCACGATGCTCTGTGCTACCTGAAATGCCTGCACAGACCTCAGCTTTTATTCCACAGCAGCACTGAAAACCTCCCATGCGGTGAACTGCTCAACACGTCATTTATCTATCGCGTCTTGCAAGGGTACGGGACTGAGTTAACTCTGCTTAGATTTTCAGTACAGGAGGTTAATCTAAACCCAACACATTTCTTCCAAGCCCTATTGTGCTCTGCAAGTAGAAATAACGGCTTGTCTGCTTCCTGTACAGTGTAAGCAAAGAAAGAGTAGGGCCTTTAGAAGGAGCACCTGAATGCAAGCCAATCATCTTCCTTCTGGTTCCTGCTGGCTCTTCTGTCCAATTACAAAGGAACAATTCCCTATCCAGGCTATTTCTACAGCATTTCACACTGGGCACTGAAGTACCAAAAGTTATTGTTAGCCTGCCATGCTCCTGAGAAGGGGAATAAGAAGGAGATAATAGAAAGGCAGAAATAACCCAGATCAGTGAGATATTCTGTATGGCTTATCACAAAGGAGTTTCCCAAGAGACCTTCATGTCATGCCCC
>JAOXOE010030533.1:0-12964 GCA_028565055.1 Phoeniculus purpureus
GGAGGTTCCACATAAATATCAGAAGGAACTTCTTCCCAGTGAGGGTGACAGAGCACTGGAACAGGCTGCCCAGGGGACTTGTGGAGTCTCCTTCACTGGAGACGTTTAAAGCCCGCCTGGATGTGTTCCTGTGCGACTTGGTCTAGGTGATCCTGCTCTGGCAGGGGGGTTGGACTAGATGATCTTTCGAGGTCCCTTCCAAACCCTAATGATTCTATGATCTATAAACAGGTCTGTTTTGCTTTTCCTGAGTGTTAACAGTGAAAACTTTCTTCCCTCAAGTAAAACAAAGTTGGAATAAAACTTTGGCAGGTCCCACTGCTCTGCATATCACCTCCAAACTAATCTCAGGGGAGCCTCTGTTTCTGGTTTTGGTTCGTTCCTGCACGATGAAAATGCAGCAGTTCCAATTTTAAGTAGAGAAACTAAGTATCAGCAATTTAAAACTGTTCCAACTACATGTTTTTAGAAATATTGACATTTTCCAGTTGACTGAGGCACTTAAACATGTGTGGAGCTTTAAGAACATGAGTTGATTTGTACTGGCTTCCAACACGATTTGGTACATACAGCTTTTCTCTGTTGTGGGCTAGAAAAACACCTTCCGTGTTTTAACATTTAAAAGTTTAATGCCTTCCAAATTTAATAAGGTGCTGTAAGTATGTGCCAAAGGGCAATGCCTCCTAGGTCGGTCAAAGATGGTAACGTCAAGCATAAAGCAAAAGTGTTCCTTGCTGTTTAAGCTGGTTATCTGTGCTGCAGGAAGAAATCAGTTTTTTACATGGCTGGAGAACAAGTGTCTTGAGTGCTCCTGTGTGCTAGAGGAAAAGTGTTCATGAGCCTCCTCATTGGTCACCCAGGGTAGAGAGTGGGGCCACAACCAGTTTTCTGTCCATTTCTGAACAGACAAGTAGGTCTCAAGGAATAGTTTCAGTGATTCTATCACCGCAACAGGCTGCCTAGGGAAGCAATGGAATCACCATTCCTGGAGGTGTTTAAAAAAAATGAGTAGATTGAGCTCTTGAGGCCATGGTCTACGGGTTAGGGAGAACATGGGATGAGGGTCTGACTTAACGATCCTGGAGGTCCTTTCCAGTCATAAGGATTCTAACAACTCAAAGAGTGTATCTCCATGATCTCAGCTATTCCATCAGGCTATGAAACCCACCAGAGCAGTTGTCCTCTCCAAACATATTTCAACTAGCAAAATGATTCCGAATCATTGCAATCCTTTGTATGATGTTTACAAGTGACGTAGTTAAGCCTGTACTGGGCACCCTAAAATTGGATTTGCCCATCACTCCTCATTTTCATTCCCCCTATTCTGGTTTTGCAGCCAGATACAATGCTGAGCAGAGTACATCCAGCCTTTGTAATGCTCAGATTGGAAGAGAATTGCCCTTACATTTCTTTTATGATTATACAAACAGTTATCCCCATATTGGTTTTGTACCAAAGTATGAGAAAAATCAGTTATGGGAAGAGATGTTAGTTATAATTACTTCACTGAACTTAAGTAATTAGGTGAAGTACTTTTGAAGAATCTGCAGTTTTTTTGTGTCGTGTTCCCTTAGAAAAGCATCCTTCACTTAGAGATCAAAACAGTTCCCATAGTAATAAATGTTATATGACCACTGATTTGACAAGAACGTTCTAAATAGAAGCATCATGCTTTGGACTTTCAGTTTAGTTACTTCACCGTTCCTATTAGAGCCCTATTTTGGGATACCTAATATCTCAAAGCTTATGCCTGAATAAGCATTTAAGCTTCTTATTAATATAGCTGAGCTTATTTCTTTTTATCTTAATATATTCAGCACCCCAGAAGGCACCACAGCTGGAATGCAGCTCTTGGATATGATCATAAGTGCTTCAAAGGGAATGGGAGAGGTCAGCATGCCTGCAAGAAAAGATATTGCCACTGCCAAGGACCAAAGAGATTGTGACAAGATGGAAAAAACACAAGTTAATATAGAAAAGGAAAGATAGCTAAGAGAACCAGGGGTAGAACCTGGGAGTTAACTTGTGGTGGGAATGTTAAAATGCTTTGCTTTCTGAAAAACACCCATGAAGGAAATTCAACAGATAGAAAAGGCCTTCACAAGAAACAAGTGAGAGACAACCCTGCGCAGGGCTACAACAAAGATTCCTTGCAGAAATGTGAGCCACCTTAGAGAAAACAGATGCATTTTATAACTCTAAATTATTCTATATATGTGTATTCTCTCCACCTATATATATTATAGGTGTGTGTATTCTCTCCACCTATATATATTATAGGGGTGTGTGTGTATTCTCTCCTTTATTCCTATGAGAAGCAGCCTACAACATTTTTGTCAAGGTGAGTATGTCAGAACCTTGTAATGTTTCAAAGAGCTAATCAGGCTGGTTGGCTGTTGTACACACACACACCCCTTAAACGTTCTGCATTCAGTCATACTGGGAGTAGTGACATACCATAGGAAAATGCTTCTTGCAAAAGGAACATAACATACCCCTTTTGTTCAAAGTAATATTGGTAAATCAGCGTAAATTAAAATCAGCATTTGCCCCCAGTTGGCTCAGAGAGAGAGCAAACTTCTAAACTTATTAAGAAACTTCAAAGGCAATATGAAAAGGTCTAATGAAAGGGAACATTTATACGGAGTTGCAAGTAGTTTGTGCCCATACACAAGTATTTGTTCAGGGATTACTGCTAATGAAAATTCTTCTTATTGAGTTTAGCTTTTCCTGAAGTTAGCCACATCCAGCAAAACAGCCACTCCAGATGTTGTGGTGTTCGTATAGCACAGGCAGATGTCTCGTAGGTAAGGTCACCTCAACCGCTTCACTTGTGTTTCGAGACACATTGTTGTTCTTCGAGTGGTTTCCCTGCACACAAACTGAACTCTATTTCAGGTAACTGTTTAAAGCAATTTAAACTCGTTCATGGTTTACGCAGTCCAAATGCCCAACTACTCCCACATTTACTCTCCAGCCCCAGCATGTGAAACAATCATCATATCTGTGAAAACTTCACCTAATAAATTCTGCGTTTGATAGCCCAGTGCAGTGATGGGCTAACAAGAACTAGTGAAGGACATTAAAAGGTAGGAGTTATTTTGTCTGTTGAATGAATCAACATAACATCTTATGAATCAAGAGGGGTTTATTGTATGCAGCAACCTGGAACTGATACTATCAATGGCCCAGCAGCAGCAGTGAATTTGTTTTCCATAGAAAAACATTTAGCGTCGGGAGAAATAGGGTACCCCAATACCTTTCCGGAAGATCAAGTACTCTACTTTTGCCATTGACCCACTAGTATAACCTTTAGATGGATTTAGGGTATGCCATTCTCCAACTACAAGTATAAATGCCACGGTGCTTATACTCAAACACATCTGACTTTATTCACTACAGATGAGATCCCTGTCTGCTGCACCTGGATACGAGACAAAGTGTGTCATTCCTCTCTGCTTGTCAGCATCCTCTAAAGTACAGATGCGTTTGCTATCGTAAAAGGATGACAGATGAATATTGAAAATGGACCTTCCAAAAGCCTAGGCGAGTGCCACCACTGCATTCCCTCCAAAGACTTGGAAGTATGACAAAACGGCATTAGTGAAGGAAATTACCTGAAAAGGCAGTTTCTAGTCAGAAATAGGGCTAGCACGTAGGCATGCCAGCAATATTAAAGAAAAGTGAACAAGGCCAACACACAAAACAAATTGTTAAACATACGCTGTTAAGCATGGAATTAACAATATGGACTCAAGCCACCTCACACTCACACAAGGCTTTGTTGTTCAAACAACATTGGTTACTGTTGCTCTACAGTAAACTTTTCATTTGATCTAGATCAGCAGCCACAGAGTCATTGGGTTAAAGACCCTCAACAGCACCACGAAAACCCATGCGCTCAAAACATCTCAGTTAATATAGTTGTCAAATACTATTTACTCTGGGACGTCCATCTGTGAAAGTGACACATCAGCAGCAAAGTAGTCCAAGCCACCGTTCAGACTGAGAACAAATATAGCGTTTCCAAGAGAGTAACTGAGATCAGAGCCAATCCCAAACACTGACAAGTGGTAAATGAAGACGACAAAGCGTCCCATCATCGAAAACACAGCTTTTTCCAGCAATGGTTACTTGTGTCTCACTGGATCTTGCTGAGGATGGTAACTATTGGAACTGGCACTGAACCACCAGAACTGCTTGGACACAGCTCCATCAGAAAGCTCTGGAGAGCCCATGCAGATCCCTCTCCTGCACACAATTGCTGTGGGCAGAATTTTCCATGGGCCAGGTCCCTTGGAACTGTGTGACAGGTAAAATTAATCTGATTTTTCACCATGCCACATCTATTTTCTTTCTCTCTTTCTAGATCCTGAACCCGAAGATAACTGAAAAGTGCAAGTGGTATTTTTCACTTATGCCGCAGACTAAATTTTTCCAATAAAATATCTTGAACTGCACGTTTAGAAAACAAATCTAAAGACGGGGGAATAACAGCAGGTGCCACTTCAGGTCTCAAAATGCAGCATAAACATTGCAAGGGTTACCAAACCTTGCTTTGAATTGATTTCAACAAGGTCATTTGAAGTTGGGTTCTACAGCCCTTATGGGTTCTGTGTTAGAGGTTTCTATGTGCTCTTAAGCAAGAATTCGCAAAGGAACAGTTGTAGTGCACTCCGGTAGTTTGCTGTCTAGAGGTTTGCATTAATTTGGAAGGGCCCACAAATGGCAAAATCCCTCAAAGCCCGATTGTCACACTCTGAATCAATGTACCTATGCTTCTTCCTGACTTTCATCAGAACGGTCTGAAGCCAGCTGTAGTCAACACCACAGGCTGCTACAAAGAAACTTACATCCTCTAGCTACAGACACCACTACAGTGGCTACGTGAAAGGAAGAGTCCTGGATGATAGACTGCCTTCCAGCAGAACAGGGGAGTAAAAGTTGAGTAACAGATGCTCTAATGTCCCCTACCAATTCACTATAAGTATTTTTTTGCAGAATTTGTGTTTCCCTTTGTGACTTTTACCCTCACAATTCACAGAGTCACCAAATTATTGAGGCTGGAAGAGACCTCTAAGATCACCCAGCCCAGTCCATGACCTAACATTACCACAACCTAGACCATAGTAGTAAGGGCCACATCCAGTCTGTCCTTCAACACCTCCAGGGATGAGGACTCCACCACTGCCCTGGGCAGTCCATTCCAGAGTCTGATTACCTTTTCCATGAGGAAGGGCTTCCTAACATCCAGTCTAACCCTCCCCCTGGCAGCTTCAGGCCCTGTCTTCTCATTCTGTTGCTAGCTGCCTGGGAGAAGACCCCAACCCCCATCTGTCCACAATTTCCCTTCAGGTAGTTATAGAGAGGGATAAGGTCCCCCCCAAGTGTCCTCGTCTCCATTTAGTTCATCCCTGGATGCATACAGAAGATCTGTAGCCATAGCACTTCAGTTTAGCCATGGACTTGGAAATCATGGCTTAAAGGTTGTACTTGATCATAAAGGTCTTTTCCAAGCTACATCATTCTATGCACTCAAACTGCCCCTCTGCAGTGTAACATACCCGAATGTGTTTTAAATCCATCTGAATGTGGTTCTCAGGGACATGGTTTAGCACTGGGTTATTAGAGAGAGGGTAGTAGGGATAGGTTGAGGTTGGACTCTGTGATCTTGAAGGTCTTTTCCAAACTGAGTAATTCTGAACAATAAAAGTCTGAGCAATGCAGAATGAGAATCTAGTGGAATTGATGATTCCTTTGTAAATGAAGCCAAATCGCAAAATCAGAAGGCTGTGCTTGCCCAGAAGGGCAACAAGTGACACGGGTTATTTACTGATTGATACTTCCCTATAGTAATAACAAAGGCTTCTATTGGAGAACATCTGGAAACATTAGAGTGCAATGGTTCTTTAAAAATAATGAGGTCTATCAATCATGTGTTTGACCACCGAATATGAAAGAGCTTCATGTTGTCTATAAAACAACCAGACTTGATGCTACTCACTCAGGACTGCTGCTTTCACTTTGGCCAGGACAAATAGGTATCTGCATAGCAGCTGCTGTAGTCGTAATACAGAGTATCTTCTTTGAATGGGTTCTTGTGCCGAGACAAGGAAGTTCATGATGTAGAAAATAGCTCACCAAAGAAAAGAACAAAGTCACAACTACAAAGGTAAATAAGTCAAAGAGACTTATCTCAGTAAGATTTATAGGAGTTACCCAATCTTGAGCATAAGTCAGCATTTGGATGGCTGAAGTCAAATCAGAGCCATTCGTTAATTCTTTTTTAATTATGGCACTTCAAAAGAAAACAGGTAAATCATGGTATTAACCCTATCAGCATAAATTAGGCAAGGTGAATGCATAAGGAGATGTCACCATAGTAACGTCTAGTTTGAGAATTTTCTGTTGTCTGCCAAAAAACAAAGACATGGGATTCAAGCTCATATTTCCCAGATCAGGTCTAAAATATTCACAACCAACATGAGACACCCCTATCTGCATAAGGCATCAAATCAAAGGTTCAAATTTCTTTTGCATCTCCTACCAATTGGAACTACTTCAAATTGCTGGAATTAAACATATATGGAAAAGCAGTTACTTGGATCCAAAACACGACTGACTGCTTCTTTCCATACGTTTTTCCAGGAAAGCTGAAGTAAGAAGAGTAATTCTCGCTCACTATCCAAAATGCCATTTCAGGAGAACATTTATCCTGGAACCTTGAGTTCAGGTAACTTTCAAGTTTGCTACAAAGCCCTTTAGTACCTCCTCTACTGCTCAGTCTCTAATTTCTCACTAGCTTTGTTCTTTGTTTTCATCTCTTTGTCTAGGTGAGGAGGAGAGGATTGACTAGCCACATTTCCAAAATAAAGGCTACAGAAACAACTTCAGGGTACTCAAAGCTGGGGGAGAAATACACTGACTTCTATCAGGCACCAACCTACCTTTCCACAAGGCTGCTGTTAACACTGTTCCCTTCAGTCCTTTCCTTTAAAAGGCTTCTCCAAGATGGCCATGGAAGAAAAGCATTCTTTTAAGCAGCACAAAGCACAGGCACTCGCTGACATGGCAAAAAACATTTGCCGAAAGCAAATGAACTACCCAGGTTGTTGGAAGCAAAGTCCAGTTGTCAATCTGTCTGTTTCCTTCACGCGATTTTTGTGGTGAAAGCAAGACCTGCTATCATCCATTTGTGCTACCAATACATAACACTAGTGCGCTGCCTCAGGGGAAGCCAGCCAGGACCATGGCATGATGCATCTGATGAGACAGAACAGGCAGCACTTCGAGGCGCAGCCCAGCTCAAACAGCCAGCTGCAGACAAGTTACAGAAATTACAAAGCAAGCGCAACCCAGAAGGGACAGTTTAGCTTTTTCCACCAAATTCTTTCCTGACTACTGTCAAGCAACACAAGGATCCTTTGCCACTACCCGAAGCCTACTCTAGCCCTTAGCTCCAAGAGTCTCTTCCTGGGAAAACTTGATGTAATATATGCCCTCTTGTACTGGCTGGAGCAAGCTCACTCTTGCCTTTCACTTCAGTCAGAGCAGAAGTGGCACTAAAAGGATCCTACTGGACACCATCTGAGCTTGCATTATGATTCATGCTTACTCCACCACATGGAGCATTTATCCACCTCACTGTCAGGCACAACTTGCCAACAAGGATAACAAGAGCGTGCAAAAGAGGTTGGCAGTAGCTGCCTTTCTCGAGCAAATACCTGCCATACGAGTATGTGCGCTACAACTCAGTACTCAAAAAGTAGCCGCTTATAAGCTGAGAGAAGAAGAACGAGGCTTCTTTTTCAGCTTCAGTACAAGCCAGTTTCTCAAGATGAAACTCAAGAGAGGGGCAAATGCCAATTCTGTAGCCAGATGGCAAACTGCCGTTGTAGATCAACGTAGAAATATGGTCTTTGGCCAAACAAATAAATGGGGGGGGTGGGGGAACAACCCAAACCTAGTTACATCAATCTTCCTAAGAAACATTTCCAAAAACACTTGTTGGTCTTATCTGGAGAAGAAAGTTTCAGAAAGAGCACCAGAGGTGTTTTATTTTAGCTTGGCATGACTAGGGAAAAATATAGGAACGACTTCTAAGTGTGGCAAACGCAGCTGCTCCTCAAAGACACAGTTGAAGGGTCCTACATAAAGCCATAAAACCCTTGAGAGACTTGTAAAGAGCTGGAGAGCTGGCATAGTTTCATTTGAATTCAAGAACTTTTTTCTTCTTAAAGAGCCAGTTGGATTCTGTTGTAACAGAGCTCAAGGCAACACCATCAAGACAATAGTGGGAATCCAGTGATCAATTGCTCCAAAGCATCACCACGTTCAAGGCTAGGCTCTCTAAAGCTCCAATTAAAATGACACCAATCTAAAGATTTCAAAGAAGAGGAGAAAACTTGCCAAGGACTATAACCTCCCTTAGTTTCAGACAAATCACGCAGTACAGAAACAAGCGGAACCAATTCAGAAGAACACGTTAAATTCAAGCTTGACAGACTACAGAAAACATTCTTGTTTCGTGTGAGCTTTGGGTAGGGAGAGAGAGATACGAAGGCTGGTGGTTGGCCACAAAGAGCTCTGGTCTAGGCAGAGGTAACTAGTTTTTTATGGGGGTCACGCTGGCCAGTGCAGGGATGGAAGAAAGGACTACTGCACCCACAGAAATATTCCCAGTTACAGCATTAAAGAAAAGAGATTCCACAAAGCTCATAGGATGCCAATAATTGGTAGCTCGCATAATGGTGAGCAAGAACCTCACCGTTTCGAGGTTCTTGTGAGCTTGCACAATAAAACCTTCTACATCAGTCCTGGGTAGGGGGAAGAGGGGGTGTATTCCCTCACCATCATTCCCCTGAGATAACTCCCACAGCACAGCAGGGCTTGCTGCAGAGGACAACTGCCATCAACAAGTGTCCCCCCCCACCTTTCTTCTTTCTGCTCACTTTTACAACTAGTCTGACATCATATGGTCTGGAAATACCACATGCGGTCAGTTCGAGGTAGCTGGCCCAGCCCATCCCTCAGCCCTTCTCAGCTGGAGAAATAAAAACACCAAAACACACCAAGGGATTAACAGTCAAATTAGAGGAAGTCAAAGTCCAGTACTACTGGGAAAAGCACGATCTGAATCTCTCCGATCTTGAAGAATGTGGAGCCCACAGGGCCACAGAGTTGTGACTTCCGAGCCATAAACAGCTCAACAAGAACACAGGGCACATATGAACAGCAGCAATCACCACGGAAGCAGATACTGGAACTCCTTTTTCAAAGAAGCATTAAAGGATTAAAGCTGCAAGACTGACTATGCCCAGGTAGGTCCTCTTGCTGCAGCTTTCCGCTAACTCCTGTGGGCACAGTACACACTCAGAGTCATCTTCTCCACCACAAACAATTCAAATTAGGAAAGGGGAAGGAGCAAGTAGAAGATGTAGAAGTACATTTGTGATACCAAGCAGTATGACAAGTCTAGGCTGCAGGCAAAACGCTATCCTCATTAAAACAAACATCTCTGTGCCACGGATTCTCTCCTGAGATCTCATATGAGGAGATAACCTAAGATTTCTAGTGAACTTTCTTCCACAGTTCTGTGCCTGCAGAAGCATCTGAACCATTTTCTTCTGGGCCATCATCTGAGTTTCTTCTAAATTATTTCTTTGGAGGGTGTTGCACACATAGCCACCCAGACGTACAAACTGGCTTCACACAGCACTCAAACATCATTTGTCTTTATTTACTATGCTGCTGCACTTTTGAGAAAGTCCCTAGAGGATGTGAGACAGCCTCGAGTGCTGCAGGGTTTGTTTTCAGAAAGAGAGTAGTTTCAGTCTTAGCTCACTGTCTTTGACCCTGGTCATCAAACCCACCTCCCATCACATCAGCATGCCTGCGTCTCCTCTCATCCTGCTGAAAGGGTTTCTTTAATCTCCTCTAGTCACTCTTACATCTGGCTTCTTTGTTCTGCCTTTATTAATTCTCTACTACTTCAAACCTCCTGCTCGCAGACAGGAAGAGAAAAAGACCCCTAGCTTTCTTAGACCGTTGTCACAAGTTATTTCCATCTCAACAATCATTTCCACAAGGTATCTCTGGTCTGCAAGGAATGTGGTGAAGTGCTGGTCAGTAGCAGCAGAAACATATTTGAAAGACTTTTTTTTTTGCCATTTAAAACTCTCATAACTCCATGAAGTCAACCAGAACACGCTAGGCTACAACAGACCCTGCAACGTTCTTGAAGTCTTCCACACTTGTATGTGGGAAAGTTCAACCCCGAAATGCTTGCATGCCCTTAGGAAAATGCCACTGCTTTCCCTCTCCGAGTTTATGGAAGCTTCATCTATGTAGGCATGAATTAGCACCAATTCATAACTAATGAATAGTGAAAACACGATTGAAGTTAGTTATTTGCAAACAACAAACAATCCAAACGCTTTTGCTTGAAGCGCTCTTCCAGCAATTTCAAAACAAGGAACAAATTCATAGAAATCTAAGTCCCATCCCTAAAGAGACCACAAACTGCAGAAGGGCAGCATTTGCATTGGTTGTCTACTACAAATGGACCACCCTTCTCTTGCCAGGCTCAGGGTAAATCGAGCTGTCGTGCCTTTGCAGTTTCTTCTTCCTTTTTTCGCAATCAAGGACAAATTTCAAAGGAATGCTGAAAAAAATGGGGCTGGGCGCAGACAGCAGAACTCCACGCGTGCAGGATGCTGTTAAGGTTGGCTGGTCAACACACAGCAGAGTAGACAGAGGTACATGTGATACTGACACAGGTGTGCACCTACACACATCAAACCAGATACGTGTGCCCCTCACACGGTTGCAGTGCAGTATAGCTATAGGAAATAGCCACACGAGGCACATGTGATGCTGGAATGTGGACAGTGATGAATTCTGATGTATAGTGTCCATTCAGCTCCTCAAGTATGCATGTGGAAGAAATATGTACTTAAGAGAATAGAGGATAATATATTAAAAGCACGTTTCCAGTGTATTGTCACTGGAAATAATGAACTTGCCACCTTTAAATAATATTGAGATGGTTTGAACAGTGGTGCGTGACACATGTACCTCCTATAGAGGAAAGTAGGATGTGCTTGACAAATACTCTTCACTGTCTTCCTATTCCCTCAATACCTGGGCAAGTATTGGCTCAAATTGGTGGAAGAGGATGGAGCCAAAAATAACAGTATGTAGGTAACCAGGGTGGCAGTTGAGTCTCCATCCCTGGATGTGTTTAAAAGTCGCTCAGATGCAGTAGACTCGATGATCCCAAGGGTCTTTCCCAACCTGAATGATTCTATAATGGTACCTAGGTGCAATGAGCAGCACCACCCCCCTTGTTGCCAGTTCAGAATTACACAGGTACTTAATAAGACTAATTGTCAGAATGTGTGACTACACGCAAGTATACAACTGTAGGATAGAACCATAGAGTCATTAAGACTGAAAGACTTCCGTGACCATCAAGTCCATCAACCAACCCAATGCCACCACGCCCGCTAAATCATGTTTCTGAGTGATTCTACATCTACACACTTTTTGCAGAGCTCCAGGGACAGCGACTCCACCACGTCGACGGTTTTTACCATTTCTAGAGTGCGTCAGTACTGAAAGTGAAATTCTCTAGAACAGAGAATTAACAGATTAATAAGTTTCTACAGAAGAGAAATGTTACCTGCCTACAGTGAAAGAGCAAAGAGATTAAAGCACCTACCAAAAAAGTGGGGAAACCTTCCTTAAATTCACTGATTAGACTGATAGGATTCATACTTACACCTTCCAGCTCCCAGCAAAGTCTTGTACCAGCTAAATTGGGAGCCACTGGGAGAAATGGGGCATTCAATGTTCCTTCTGAAGCTGGGCATCTGTCTAGTAAAGCTACACCCTTGTTGCTTGAGCAGGAGGGTTGGACCCAATGGCCTCTGAAGGCTCCTTCCAACCCTAATAAATTGTGTAAACTGTGTACCCTTTCTGAAACCTATTCTTATTGCTTTAATGCCTCCCTTTCCCTCTTGTCTATGGGAAGGGTTCTAACTTCTAATTTATTTTACTTGCATGAGTGTATAGCTTAAGTTTTCAGACACAGCTGAGCACTACTGTCTGCGCTGATATCCTGATGTTTCTACATGAATCAACACAAGATATCATTGTTGTATTTTATTAGATTTAGTAATTAATTCATTCTTATCTAAATTTCTTGCATGCTTCAGGTTTTCCCTCATTTCTTCATTCATTTTTACTATTTATATAAGTACATGTATGCTATATTTATATATCTAAATATATAAAATACATATATAGACACACTTTGCCTAATGACCTTTGTCATCAAATCCAACTGGAAAAGCAGAGTGACAGCTTACCCTTGGGAATATAAATCCCAGAACCACAGAACACTAGGGATTGGAAGGGACCTCAAAAGATCATCTAGTCCAATCCCCCTCTCACAGCAGCATCACCGAGACCAAGTCACACAGGAACATGTCCAGGGGGGTTTTAAATGTCTCCAAAAATCCATTTGGAGGAGTAAATGGGAAGAGGGGGACAGTCAGTTAATCCTTTTCTATGATTAGGTTGCAAATTCCAGATTAAAAGCAGGGACTTGGTATAGAACACAATTGCTCCAGGAAAGAGAAGAGCTGAATTGCAGAAGTAATAGAACTGTGTTCCCTTTGCAGTGGAAACACACAGACTAGGAACACTCGAGGGATGAAAGAGAATGGCTTGTTTCACTTGGGAGTTATTCCATCGTCAAAGAAATTCCTCAGGAGCCACTGCCATTGTGTTTGCAGACCCTCTGTGACAGGGCAAATAAACAAAGAATCAGGCTAATAAATAATGTAAAACACATTCATCTGAAACTGTGTTCCATATAAATATGAGAAGGAACTTCTTCCCAGTGAGGGTGACAAAGCACTGGAACAGGCTGCCCAGGGGGGTTGTGGAGTCTCCTTCT